>BQNB010003595.1:0-46434 GCA_026074375.1 Tanacetum coccineum
TTCAGTAACTTATTTGTATCAAAAGTCAAATGCCACACTGGCAATGTAACCGGGAATTAACACTAGCAACCGGTCACCGATAGTTCGATACCAAATTTGACCGGTTTTAATAGTCCAGTAACCCCAATGAACAAAAAAAAAGTTTAGTAACTTAGGCGAACAAAAGTTGATAGTGTAGTAACCTATCTATCTAAAAACCCCTCAATGTAGTAAACCCTTGAGATAATAACGTTTCCCAGCTGATAGTCATCTTACCTCATAATCCTTGCAATCTGGTCGTTCCCGAATCTAACAGTACCTAGAAATTTACTAACAAACTTCATGAGCTGATAGCGATTCCCTGTCATGTGTTTCGAACATCCAGAGTCCAGATACCAGAGTACAATATGGACAACCTGTCATGACAAGAGAAGAAGACGATGGAATATCTGTAGCATTGGATCCCTAAGTTTGATTGGGTTCTGAGTTGTTAGCATTCTTAGATTCTACAATTTTAGCTTTTTTACTCGAACCTATGTTTTTAACATTTTTGGGTTTTCTAGCTATAGACTTTTAACTCTGGTTTTTTGATATCATCTGAGTGGGAGGTGGTTTGCTTAAGAGGCACTACGTTAGTTGAGGTGAACCTAGTTAAAGGGCACGAGTTACCAACAATAGTGAAAGTTCTGCCTGTTGGTTTCCACTTAAATCCTACTTTAGTGAATACATGACCTGTAGGTTTCCAAATATTTTGCTTTTTATGTTTCTTAGCAGATTTAGTATGGTTGTTCACATTTTGTACAAGATCAAGAAGACATTTATCATGAACACCATCAAACATAGATTTATTACAAGAAGCACAGAGAATTTTAGACTTCGCATTTGACAGAGAATGCTTAACATCAACATCACAAACAGGTTTAACAACACGATTCATTTTATTTGCTTTCCTAGGTTGGGCTTCTACTTTATTCTTCTTGTTCTTACTTGGTGTTTGGGAGATCCTATCATTCTTTTTATTTCCTGGAGGCTTTGATCCGCAAATACTAGTAGAACACTTCACTCCTGTAGAAGACAACACAAGTGTGTTAGAATCTAAAGTATTAGAATACTCTACCTGTTTAATGTTGCTTGAGGATGTGAGATGTTCAGCAAGCCTAAATTTCTTAACATTGTTCATGGGTGTGACAGCAACCTTCTTAGTATTAGGTGTTATCGCATTGGGGTACGTATCTAGAACATGTACAAGCAACTCCTGAATTCTTGTGGCATACTTACAAGCAAGGTCTACATCGCCATCTAAAGGTTGTTTCGCCTTAACTTGTTCGACTATTCCCCAAAGAATATTAGCTTGTTCTTGAGTGTTTCTAAGATAGTTTATGTGAACGTCTCTATTTTGCAATAACCTAGGAGGCAACGGTATTAAATCAAGCTTAAACATGCCTTGAGTAATAGTGGTGGCAGAAGGTATATGTACAACATTTTCAACAATTTCTTTCCCTTTTGATTTTCGTAAATCATTTTTCAATGATGTTATCACAAAAACCTTTTCTTGAATTTGAGCTTTTAAATCCTCATTTTCCACAGATTTTAAGTTTAGTTTTTTGATTAAAGAGTCACACTGGTCTTTATGACGAACACGTTTCTATTTGATTAATTTCATTCCAATGTTGCTCGTTTTCTGAAAGTAATTTTGCCACACTATTCTCCAATTCCTCATTTATGAGCTCAAGATCACATTTCTCATGATGAACATTCTTTTCCTTAGTATTCATTTTCAAGGATTTGATGGTATCCTTCAATTTAGAAATGGTCGTGTCTTTGTCTTGTAGCTGAGCTTTCAAATCATTGATTTCAAAATAGTCTTGAATTTCAACAGCATTATGATTAACACAAGATTTATCGTTTTGAAAAACTTCCTGTTTTAATTGCATTGACACTTCGAGAGAAATACAATGTTTTTCAAGTTGTGAATGATTTTTAAAAGATCATTATAAGCTTGTTTTGATTTGGAAAGCTCAGCATCAAGATTCAAACACTTTTCACACGAATCACACTTTTACATTTTCATATTTACAAAATCATTATTCAAAGACATAGAATTCATCACAGTTAACAGTACCTGTTGAGACATGATTTTATGTAAGAGTCGATCATTTTCCAAAAGAATTTCTTTCTTAGCAATTTCCAAACATTGTTTATCAACTAAAGACTGTTGAACAGCCGCGTCCATTTGGTCAAAAACTATTTGTACTTCCGTTATTTCATTTAGAAGATCTTTATCAAACACATTGAAGATGTCTTTTAAAGATTTTAGAAATGGAATAATTTCATTGTTGAAAACAGTTTTAGTATGCTCAAACCCCATTCACCTTCTTCAAGAGCATTAGGTGTTGTCCTCTTCTTCACAACAGAGTCAAACTGGGTGAGGTGGAATTTGAGCTTTTTAAGGCTTGCATTCACCAAACTCAGCTTAGGTAATTCACTGGGAACTTCCACTATAACAGGTGGTGTGTAAGAAGATTCAATGGATAGACTGAGTATATGAAACTAAAAGGCTTGTTCAGCAGATAATTCTTGTTGTGGAGAAAAACGTTTTTCAAAATCATCAGTTAAGCTATTTAAATTTTCATAATCGATAGGTTTGTGAGAAATTTTCTTTGCAATAACTTTAGGATCTTTTGCTTTTTCAGACATTTTTGATCGACTCTCTTCTTCCAAAATCAATGTTTCTTCATCATCAATCACAGGCATAGCAACATGTGTATTAGACAAAACAACACCATCATACAAGGTTGGTTTTATCCGTTGAGCTTTTTAAGATAAAACGGATTTTGATAACCTAGAGCTTGTTTATGTGTATTATCATAAAACACTTGTGGCTTAGTTAACATGTGTACTGTCAGAGCAGATTGACCCACTTTACAAATGATATTATCAAGTTCCTTAATCTTCTTTTCCAAATCAATTTCATTTTCCATATATTTATTTTCCTTTTCTTTGGATTCAATTTTAAAAACTGAAAACGTTTTGAATAAAGATTCCTTTTCTTTGATTTGTTTAGAAAGATTTTACTCAAGTGAGTCAATTTGTTCTTTGAGTGCAAGTTTCTCTCTAATCATATCATCCAGTTGAGAATCAATCATTTTTTCATTACTACTTAAATCAATATTAAGACGTTGTTCAAAAGTTTTGACCATTTCCTTATATCTCACAAGCTCAGTGGTTATTGATTCATTATTTTGTTCCTTATTATCCTTTTCCCAATTATTTACATGATTAATCATTTGTTCGGACATTTGTTCAATCACAGACAAAATCATTGAATCTTGCCTGTAAATTAGTATCTTGAACAGTTTCCTGTTGTGTTTCTTGCAAATATTGAGAATATGGAATGATATTGCTATCACTAGATATCTCATTATCTGTAAAATCTATAACTGGTGTTTGTTCAAAATCCTGCAATGCCTGCACACTTTGATTATCCATATCATTCAGATAGGTTTCAGAATTAGGTACCTCTGAGATAATGTCATAACCATAGTTGGAAATGTTGGCCATAAGAACCGCTTATGCAGTCGAGAGATCATCACAGTCTGAATCATACGTATCGAGATCCTCAGTCTGGAAAGCATCATTATGAGGGATGATTGTCTGAGCTTGATCTCCCAAAATTCCTGGATCTGCAAGAAATACGAGTTGCTCCTCATCCAATATTTATCCAGCTTCCTGAGCTTCTGGTAACATTGCTTTCTCCTTATACCATGCAGCATTCCTTGGTCGCTTAGGCTGAGTGCATTTCCTAGCCATATGTCCTTCACCTTGGCAGTTGTAGCATTTAACAACTCTTGCCTGTCCACTTGTAGTATTTCCCCTTGAACTAGTAGCATTGCTCTTATAAGTAGTACCAGAATAATTTTGCCCTTGTCTCCCCTGAACTTGTTGCATGGTAACCCTGCCATCTTAAATAGTGGCATGGTTTCTTGGATTAGAGGAAGTTCTGAGATGATTAGTGGTAGAAGGAAACCTTAAAGAAGCTACAGCCGTTAGAAAGGCCATTGCTTTATTGAGACAAGCAACTGAATCATATCCAGGAGAAAATACAATAACAGCAAAACCTGAGTCTCCAAATGGTGATTCAGTCATAGGTTGTGTATGAGCTTGAGGTGATTGATAAGCAACTTGTGGAATTACTTGTGGAACAGTTAAGGTTTGATGATTCATTTAAGACTAAAATTTATGTGATGGTGGAATGGATGAATGATTGAATTGAGTTTGTGATGGATAATGAGATGAGTAATGTTGATTGAGTTGAATTGATCCATATTGTGATGGTGAAAATTATTATTGAAGTGGAGGATTGTTGTAAGATGATGGATAAGGGTTGAAGTGAGGTGGTGTCATCTGTTGATTTGCAACGAAGGCAAGTGGATCTTGATTGCGTTCACGCATAATACAGACTTCATTGGCATGGAGTTTGTGTCGTTCAAGATATGCTTGAAGCTGATCAAAGTTGGAGGTATGCAAATCTTTAACAAGCTTGACATCAGTCACAAACTTACTCCATTCAGGTGGAAGCCTGTTTAAGAACTTGGTATTAACTTGAAATTGCTCCATTTTCATCTTGTAGATGTTCATATCGTTAATCCGCTAAGTAAATCTCAAGTAATACATATGAAGTGATTCCCCCTTGATGTGAGTAAACTTATCGAATGCATCATACAGCTTACATTCTCTTTCCAGCATTGTTAAAGAAGTACCTTGCATTAATAGTTGAACTTTTTCCTATAGATCCTTTGCAACTCTATGATGATTAACAAGTGAATAGATATCAGTTGGTAGACCTTAAAGAATGATATTAATTGCCTTTATATCACAATCACCTTGAATTTTCTTAGTTGGAGACAATTTAACATATTTCTTTATCCTGGTCACACCATTTTCTTTAATTGTAGCTAAAATGAGTGGACCGTGTTCAACTGATTCAAGTATCATTCTTCATTGCTCTTAGTTTTGCATGCATAGTTCCATTATATTTTTCTAAGAATCATACAGGTCTTTATCCAACATTGGTGGACGATTGTCAGCACCAAAAAGTATCATGTACCCAGCAAGAGTATTCTTTTGTCCAATTGGAATCATTGAATCCATTTTTTTATTTGATGTATAAATACTTGTTGATCGAAGACGGTATTGAAAGTAATTATGTTTTAAGTGAGATCCTTTTGATTGTTGTAAGTCCTAAAACTATACGGAATTACAACTTACACCTTTGCCCTTTTTGGGTTCTGAATATTTCATTTATAGTCATTTGACTATTTGACTTTTGTCAATTTATTCAGATTTTGTACCGTATTGACGGTGATGATTTTTATGAGTATAGTGATGAATTGTGGTTTATTGTGATTAATAATCCCTTTTGGAAGGTATTATTATGTTATTTGTATTCCGGGTGGTTTGACCTTGTAACTTTTTAGAAAATGGCTGAAAAAACGAGCTGATACGTCCGTTAATGTACCATTGAGTTTTGAAGGGTTTTAAAGTGTAAATATGTCGTGTAAATACTCTAGGTTAATGGAAAAGTATTTTTAAGGTGAATAAAAATGCTAATTAACTTTGGGGTAAACTTTTAGAGGTTAGTTTTTAACGAGTATTTAATGATATCATGACACGAAAAGAAAGACCCAACACCTCCTGGATTCTAGTTGTGGTCGTATAAGATAAGAGAAAGGAGGCTATTTTCTAGCATTGTTGTCTAGAGATACCTTGTACGAATATATTCCTTCCACTAGCTTTTCATTCATTCATCATTTTTCAAAAAAACAAAACACACACTTTTGTGTGTGTGCTCTCCACGCTTGCCACCTAAAACTCCACAAACCACCATAAAAATTTCAACTTTGATCGAGAACGTGATATTCCGGGTTGATACGAGTATTTGGGTATTCATTTAAACAATGTTTAGGTTGTCTGGTTCATTCGAAATCTAATATGTTTTTTTTTTTGTTTTGAAAGAATTTTTTTTCTTGTTAGTTTTTTTTCAAATTTAAATTTTGTTTGTCCTTTTAGGTTAATTTTGATGCATAGATGTTAGTTGTACAAGTTGATCATCGTGAAAATAGATTTTTGAAACAAAACGGATATATAAAAGGGTTGTTGGGATTAAAAGTCTTCTTAATATTTTTTATGGTTACTACTGCTAGTTCAAGTTACTACTACTAGTTCAAGTTACTACTGCTGGTTACTACTGCTAGTTCAAGTTACTACTGCTCAGGAAGTTCAAGGAAAATATTCTAAGTTGTTACTACTGCTAGAGCAAAGTTAAGACTGCTAATGAATATTAAGACTGCTAGAAGTTAAGACTGCTAGTAAAGAAGTTAATGCTGTCAGTTGAAGTTAGTGCTGCTAGAGTAAATCAGGTTAATGCTGCTAGTTAGTACTGCTTACAAGATATGTATGTTTTGTTTAAGGAAAAGATTATGATTAGTTAGGAAACTATTGTAAGCCCATTAGGACTCCTTGGTATATAAAAAGAGGTCATAGGGCATAAAGTTAGATGTCAGTTAATATACATTGCCATCTAGAATTCATAGCTTCAAGGTTTTGTAACCCTAATACTAGTTAGAGTATTCGTATTAATATATTGAAGCTTTGTTTGTTAATCTGTGTGTTTATTAGACTTACTGTTCTATTGCATATTCTTCTTATTGATCAAAGATTAGATTCCGCATATTCTTTAATATATTTTACAAAGTTTCACCATAGTTGTGTGGGATTTATCTTGCATAACTAAACTACCACAAGATAGGAATTCAAGATCTATTCCAAGTGGGATCAACAATAGATCATAGCTTTTGAAAGCTTTGAAATAAGGAATAAACTGCTTTTACAACACAATGTTGTTTGTTACAAAGAGATGGACTCAAGTCACAACACAAATGGTGGCTGCATCAAAATTGCCTATCTCAAACCAATGAGTATGAGATTTGGAGGATGAGATGAACAGTACATCAGATGATTGATTATTCTCTATGGGAAGTCATAGAGAATGGTAATGCACCTCCAATAACAAAAGTTGTTGAAGGGTTGAACTAACATTATTTGCTCTTACAACTGCTGAGAAAAGGCACAGTTGAAAGTATAAGGAGGTTAGAGTTGAAGGCAAAGAAACTTTATTGATGGGCATCCCTAATGAACATCAGTTGAAGTTTAACTCCATCAAAGATGCCAAGTCATTGCTGCAGGCTGTTGAGAAGAGGTTTGGAGGGAAGTCTGATACTAAAAAGACTTAGAGGAATCTTCTAAGGTAGCAGTATGAAAATTTTACTGCATCTAGCTCAGAGGTGTTAGATCAAACCTTTGATAGGCTTCAAAAGCATATCAATCAGTTGGAGATTCATGGTGAAAGTATCTCACAAGAAGATGTGAATCAAAAGTTCTTAAGAAGTCTGTCACCAGAATGGAACACACACATCATTGTGTGGAGGAACAAGCCTAAGATAGATACATTAAGCTTGGATGATCTTTACAACAACCTAAAGATCTATGAACCAGAGGTTAAAGGGACATCAAGCACAAGCACAAACACACAAAACGTAGCCTTTGTGTCCTCAAACAACACCAGCAGTACAAATGGAGCAGTTAATACTACTCATGGTGCTACAACTGCTAGCACTCAAGCTATTGCTGTAAACTCAACAACAATTGACAACTTGAGTGATGCTGTCATCTGTGCTTTCTTTGCAAGTCAACCAAACTGTAACACCCCCATTTTTGACATATAGCAGCAGAAGCTAATCTGGGGTATTACTCCATGGATCAACAAACATAATCATAGAAAATTACTCGTAAAGAGACGTTTTGGAAAATTTAGTTATCATTCAATAAATCAGAGTATTATAAATGGAGACAGGTCCCAAAATCTAGAAACATAAAGTTTGAATGATAACAATTTAGCCATCTTCAAGTCCGTGCCACTCCGTGCCATGTGATGCTCAATTACCTGAGATAAACATGCTAAAAAGATCAACACAATGGTTGAGTGATATTCATAGGTTTTCAGTTATAATAGTTGAGTACAAGTTCAATAGTGGGTTACGTTGTTATATACCCATAAGTGTAATAATTGCAATAAGTACAATTATTATGGAAAACAATTTGAATACAAGTTATCATAACAGTGGGTTACATTGTTATACACCTATAAGTGTAATAATTACAATGAGTACAATTATTATGGAAAATAGTGTTATTGCCCTAAGCTCATGACATCAATACATTAACATGGAAATCACCGTAGTGACATTGGTTGAGGAACAAATGTCCCCGTGGAAAGGTAACTTGCCAAAGTTACCCATTGAGTCAAATATAGTGCTATTGGTACCAAAAAGTATAGCACAACCAACGGGAAGTCTCATAAACCCCATAGAGGTATCCATAATATCGCTTCACCACATTACAATAATTTAATGATTCATGATATGGAAATAGTGGCACTGGAAGGTACTTAGGCAATGATATATCTGGATAGCATACACTTGGAAAAACACTTGCATTCATGGTTTATAACATGTATCCCCCTCACGGGTTTATAAAACATTCAAAAGATTGAAAGGCGAGGCTATGAACTCATAATATTGGTTTTAAGTACTTGTGTATATTAAAAACAACTAAGCATGTATCCCCCTCGCGGGTTTATAAAACATTCAAAAGATTGAAAGGCGAGGCTATGAACTCACACTATCGGTTTTAAGTACTTGTGTATATTAAAAACAATTGACCATGTATCCCCCTCGCGGGTTTATAAAACATTCAAAAAATTGAAATGCGAGGCTATGAACTCACCTTAACAGGGTAAATCTGATTGATGGCAAAAGTATATCAATGTGAAAGTAACAGCCTTGTCACGCAACCTGAGGTAATATGTCAAGTCTTAGTGTCATGGTTTATGTTTCAAAACTTCATAAAGTTTAACGTATTACTTTGATTTATTAATTTATGGAAATATTGTATCACTGTTCGGGCTATCATAATCCAGAGGCCATGTAGTATCATTTGAGGAGTCAGGGCACTTTAAATCGTAAACCTAGCAAACTCGTCAAAACAAATACTCAAATGAAACCCCTCGCATGAAATTTCCTAGTAACGTGATACGATAAGATTTTAAGTTTCTTCAAAAGCTAGTCGATGATAAGTTACGTTAATTATATAACGTAATTGTTTTGTAATGCGTCGATCGTTGATTAATAACGATAAATGTGTCGGGTTTTAACAAAATCGAGTCTTATAATATTTATATATATTTTTATAATTTTTATAAATATATTATAATTTATATTTTTAAGAATACAAAAATGGCAATATATACCCTTGGTTTATAAACTTTTACAAGTTTAGTCCTTTATATAAAGTATATATTTATTAAACCTTTAACTTTAGAACTTGGGAAAACAGTCCCTTGTAGTTATAACTTTAGTAATATGACATTTTCTGCCCCTTTAGTTATAAATTTTAGAAAGTTACGATATATACCCCTATGCATGAAAACATTTACAAATCAAGTTCAAAAAGCCATGTAAGCTTATTTTAAGGTTCCAAATGAGATTTGCAGGTTATAGCTTATTAGAATAAGGAAAAATAAGATGTTCTAACGTAACAAAAGTTTAGAAAAAGATTCGTTTGCTAGAAAATCCAAACGGGTCATTTTTAGGGTTTTAATAAAAAAACACATGGGTTTGTGGTTCAAGGGATCAAACAAGACTTTATATATGATCCTAAGAATATTATGAACATTCTAAAACAGATTATGAGCTTATTGAACAAGATTTTGAGCTTACTTGAACTAAAATGGGTCGAATGAGCTTATTTGGGTTCGTACGCCTAGAAATGACTTCAAGGGCTTCCTTCTCTTGTTTCTTGGCTTCTATTATGATCTTAGGGACTTCTCTTGATCTCCTACTACTGCTAGAGAATGGCTACAACTCCATTTTAGTATGTTTGATGAGTTTTGAGGTGTGATTTGAAAGAGTGTGTGTTTCGGCTATATATAGGGCTCATATGCGCTTGGTGCCCAAGTTTTAGCCATGAAAGGTGTCAAGATTGTAGACTTGTGACTATGGGCAGCTAGGAGGGTGAGTAAGGTAAGCTATGGAGCAAGGTGGAAGGGATTTAAGGTGCTAGAGAGGTGACAAGTACTATAGAACTTGGAGACCAAGTTGGTGATCCAATGGTGACGGTGGGTAGGAGGTGGTAGCTAGGCTGCTTTGGGGTGGTAGTAAGTAGTCCTAGAGGTGCTCTTGAGGTGATTAGGTCTAGCTTAGGTGTAAATGGTTTAAAAATGAAAGAAAAAGGGTGTCGGGTTCATGGCTGTTTTTGGATAGCCATCATCGGTCCTGGTAAAATGGTTGCCATTTACAAACTGTAACTCCGATGAACCTCAAACCAGTGAGCATGGTTAGATATTTGAGTCATCTACAACTTTTAGTTTTACATATTCAGGGGTTACTATACAAAAATCTAGAGATAACAGCCATTTACTACAGGTGTGCAGAATTTGCGCACCTTTGCCATTTCGGCTATAACTAATTCATCCGACGTCGAATCGGGGTGATTCAATCGGCAAAATGATCACAAGACATAGGGCTACAACCTAGTGTTTTTACTTAATACCCAGAACCTACTGATTTTGCCCAGATCTTATGTTTTATTAACGGATCAGATTCTGAAAACTATGAACTAGTTTAAGGTGTAATGGGTTTGCTATGGTTTTATGATTTTGGTTTAGGGTTAGATGAATTAGGGTTTTAGTATTAGGGTTTAGAATGATTTAGGGATTAGGTTTAGGGTTTAGGAGTTGTGCATTGGGTGTTTGTACGTTGTGTTAAAGTGGTGGTAAGATATAAACATGATTTAGGAGGTAAAATGACCTAGTTTGTATTTCATGCATAATTGACTAGTACATTAAGCTTTAGAAGGTTGTACTAGGGTTTAGGAGGGAAAAGATATTCAAAAGTTTGGAATTGTAACTTGTACACATGCTTTGAACATTTGTACACTTGTTTTGACATGTAATTAGGGTTTTTGGAATAAATGTTAACGTATAATGCTTGTTTTGGAATAACGTTGTAAATGGTACATTAAATGGATAACGTACATGGTAAAAATGATATTTAAACATAGACTTGACATATTAGGATGTTTACATAATGTAAACATAGTTGTAGTTGGCATTGGTTGTTGCGTGAGCTCGTTTACTTTGGAAATGTAAACTATGTTACATAATGGAATAAAGCAAAAAAATTCCGGTGAAAAAGGTTGTACTTAATTTAATAAGTAGATATTACATTGATGAAAATTTAGGGTTGTTACACAAAAGCAAACAACAGTGCCTATGGAAGAGCATACTTGCTGAGGGACAAGAACGCTCACCAAGACCCGAACGTAGTCACGGGTACGTTCCTTCTAAACAAACATCTAGCTAGAGTATTATTTGATTCAGGAGCCGATAAAAGTTTTGTATCCATATATCTTGCTTCTATGCTTAATATCCCATCAATTACACTAGATACTACTTACGACATTGAAATGGTTTCCAAATATTTTGTTTTTTATGTTTCTTAGCAGATTTAACATGGCTATTCATGTTTTCCACAAAATCAAGAAGACAAATATCATGAACACCATCAAACATAGATTTCTTACAAGTAGCACAAATAGGTTCAGAATTCGCATTTAACAGTGAATGCTTAACATTAACATCACAAATAGGTTCAACAACACGATTCTTATTATTAACTTTCCTAGGTTGGGCTTCTACTTTATTCTTCATGTTCCTACTTGGTGTTTGCGAAATCCTATCATTCCTTTTATTATCAGTAGGCTTTGATCCGCACTTACTAGTAGAACACTTCAATCCTGTAGAAGACAGCACAGGTGTGTTAGAATCTGATGTGTTCAATGACTCTACCTGTTTAATGTTGCTTGAGGATGTGAGAGGTTCAGCAAACCTAACTTTCTTGACCTTGTTTTTGGGTGTGACAACAACCTTTTTTGCACTAAGATTAATCGCATTAGGGCATGTATCTCGCAACATAAAAGTATTTGAAATTCGTTAGGGGGCTTATAGGAAAATGTCTAACTCTTTATTCCTAAAGTTTGTTCTGCTTTGCTTTTTTTCCCTTTTTCTTTGGTTTCGACTATTCCCGAAAGAAGATCAACTTTTTTCTGAGTGTATTTAAGGTAATCTATGTGAGCTTCCCTATTTTGCAATAACCTAGGAGCCAAAGGTTCTAAGTTTAGCTTGAACATTCCTGGAACAATAGTGTTGGCAGATGGTATTTGTGCAGCAATATCAACAATCTCTTTTCCTTTTATTTTTCGTAAATTGTTTTTCAATGACGTTATCACAAAAACCTTATCTTGAATTTGAGCTTTTAAATCCTCATTCTCTGCAAATTTTAAGTTTAGTTTATCAATTAAAGAGTCACTCTGTTCTTTAGTACGAACACATGTCTTTTTATGTAAATAACTGCTTCTTTAAAATGTTTAACATGAGTAATTTCATTACAAAGATGCTTATTTTCCGAAAGCAATGTTGCCACACTATTCTCCAGTTTCATATTTTTGGTCTCTATTTCACAATAATCATACTTGACATTCTCTTCCTTGGACTTTTCTCTTATTGATTTTATGATATCCTTCAACTTACAAATGGTACTGTCTTTGTCTTGTAGTTGAGCTTTCAAATCATTATTTTTTAAAAAAATTTGGAATTTCGAGAGCATTTTGATTATTACAAGATTCATCTTTTAGAAAAATTTCTTGATTAAGTTGTATTGACAATTCAAGAGAAATACAATGTTTTTCAAGTTGTGAATAACTTTTCAAAATAACATTAAACGCATTTTGTGATTTCAAAAGCTCTGCCTCAAGATTAAAACACTTATCACAAGATTCATTTTGCTTTCTTTCCACATTCACAGATTCATCAATCAAAGACATAGAATTCATCACAGTTAAAAGAACATCTTGAGACATGATTTGTTGTAAGAGTCGATCATTTTCTAAAAGTAATTCTTTCTTAGCAATTTCCAAACATTGTTTGTCGACTGAAGACTGTTGAACAGCAGCGACTGTCTGTACTTCCATTATTTCATTTAGAATATCTCTATCAAACACATTGAAGATGTCTTTTAAAGATTTTAGAAATGGAATAATTTCATTATTATAACAGCTTTGTTATGTTCAAACCCCCATTCACCTTCTGTACGAGCATCAGGTATAGTCCTTATCTTCACCACATTGTTAAACCTGACAAGGTGAATTAGCTTTTTAAGGCTTTCATTCACCAAGCTAACCTTAGGAAGTTCCTTAGGAGCTTTTATTTTGACAGGGGATGCATCACAAGGTTTATTGGTAGGATTGGACATGCGTAACCAGAAAGCTTGCTTAGCCGACAATTCTTGTTGTGGAGTAAAACGTTTCCCAAAATCATCAGAAAGTCTATTTAATTTTTCATAATCAATAGGTTTATGAGAAATGTTTTATTTAATGGCCTCTGGATCTTTTTTTCAGACATTTTTGATCGACTCTCTTCTTCCCAAATCAAACAACATGTTTAGCGGAAATAACAATATCATCATACAAGGTTGGTTTAATCCGCTGAGCTTTCTTAAGTAGAAACGGATTTTGATAACCTAGAGCTTGTTTGTGTATATTATCATAGAAGGCTTGTGGCTTCGTTAACATGTGCAGTGTTTGACCAGATTGGCCTACTTTAAAAAGAATATTCTCAAGTTCTCTTTAATCTTCTTTCCAAATCAATTTCGTTTTTCCATATATTTTTCTTCTTTTCTTTGGATTTCACTTTTAAAAACAGTGATTGTTTGCAATAAAGATTCCTTTTCTTTGATTTGTTTAGAAAGATTTTGCTCAAGTGAGTCAATTTGTTCTTTAAGTGCAAGTTTCTCTCTAAGCATATCATCCATTTGAGAATCAATCATTTTTTCATGACTACTTAAATCAATATTAAGACGTTGTTCAAAAGTTTTGACCCTTTCCTAATATCTCTCAAGCTCAGCGGTTATTGATTTATTATTCTGTTCTTTATTAGCCTTTTCCCAATTATTTACATGATTAATCATTTGTTCGGACATTTATTCAATCACATATAAAATCATTAAATCTTGTTGTGCCTGCAAATTAGTATCTTGAACAGTTGCCTGTTGTGTTTCTTGAGAATATTGAGAATATGTAATGATATTACTATCACTAGATATCTTATTATCTATAAAATCCATAACTGATGATTGTTCAAAATCCTGCAATGCATGCACACTTTGATTATCCATATCATTCAGACAGGTTTCAGAATTAGGTACCTCTGAGATAACATCAGAACCATAGTTGGAAATGTTGGCCATAAGAACCACTTGTGCAGTCGAGAGATCAGTACAGTCAGAATCATAAGTATCAAGATCCTCAGTCTGGAAAGCAGCATTGTGAGGAATGACTGTCCGAGCTTGACTTGCCAGAATTCCTAGATCTGCAAGAAATGCGAGTTGTTCCTCATCTAACATTTATCCAGCTTCTTGAGCTTCTGCTAACATTGCTTTCTCCTTATACCATGCTGCATTCCTTGGTCTCTTCGGCTGAGTGCATTACCTAGCCATATGTCCTTCACCTTGACAGTTGTAGCACTTAACAACCCTTGCTATTCCACTTGCAGTATTTCCTCTTGAGCTAGTAGCATTATTATTGTAAGCAGTACCAGAATAATTTTGCCCTTGTCTTCCCTGAACTTGTTGCACTGTAACCATGTCGTTTTGAATAGTGGCTTGGTTTCTTGGATTAGAGGAAGTTCTGAGTTGATTATTGGTAGAAGGAAACCTTGATGAAGCTACAAATGTTAGAAAAGCCACTGCTTTATTGAGACAAGCAATCAGATCATCTCCGGGAGAAAACACAGGAACAACAAAACCAGAGTCCACAAATGGTGACTCAGGCATCGGTTGTGTAGGAGCTAGAGGTGTTTGATAAGAAACTTGTGGAATTACTTGTGGAATAGATGAGGTTCGATGATTCATTTGAGACTGATATGTATGTGATGGTGGAATGGATGAATGATTGAATTGTGGTTGTGATGGATAAGTAGATGAGTAATGTTGATTGTGTTGAATTGATCCATATTTTGATGGTGAAAATTGTTGTTGAAGTGGAGGATTGTTGTAAGATGATTAATAAGGGTTGAAGTGAGGTGGTGTCATTTGCTGATTTGCAACGAAGGCAAGTGGATCTTGATTGCAGTCACGCATAATACGGACTTCATTGGCATGGAGTTCGTGTTGTTCAAGATATGCATGAAGCTGATCAAAGTTAGAGGTATGCAAATCTTTAACAAGCTTGACATCAGTCACAAACTTACTCCATTCAGGTGGAAGACTGTTTAAGAACTTGGTATTAACTTGAAATTGCTCCATTTTCATCTTGTAGATGTTCATATCATTAATCACTTGAGTAAGTCTCAAGTAATACGTATGAAGTGATTCCCCCTTGATGTGAGTAAACTTATCGAATGCATCATACAACTTACATTCTCTTTCCTGCTTTGTCAAAGAAGTACCTTGCATCAGTAATTGAACTCTCTCCTACAAATCTTTAGCAACTCTGTGATGATTCACAAGTGAATAGATATCAGCAGGAAGAACTTGAAGAATGATATTTGTAGCTTTCATGTCATAATTAGCTTGAATTTTCTTAGCAGCAGATAATTCAACATATTTCTTCATTCTGATCACTCCATTGTCTTCAACCGTAGGCCAAATGAGAGGACCATGTTCAACTGATTCAAGTGTCATTCTTCCGTGCTCTCTATTTTGCATGTATAATTCCATTCGACTCTTCTAAGAATCATATAGGTCTTTTTCCAACATGGGTGGACGATTGTCAGCACCAGAGAGTATCATGTACTCAACAAGAGTATTCTTTTGTCCAAGTGAAATCATTGGATCCATTTCAATGTGATAAGATTAAAATGATCGGACAGTGATTTAAGGTTGTTGTGTTAAAGTGAGTTTTTATTAATGAGATTAAGTCTTTTGGAATACACGAGATTTTATAATTCTTGATAAAACCGAGAAATCGAATCTTCATGGGATTTTACAAATCAAAGTACAACCGTATAATTCACATAGTTCTCCTTAGGCAAGTGTATAAATCTCCCTTGTGAAGAACAATGTATAATTCACCTTTATAAATGACAATGTATAAATTGCCTTCACAAAAATTGTATAAATCGACTTCACACAAGATTGAATAAATCGCCTACACAAAAGTTGTATAAATCGCCTTCACAATAGTTGTATAAATCACCTTTATAAAAAATGGTATAAATCGCCTTCATAAAAAATTGTATAAATCGCCTGAAGGAAATGAAGTATAGATCGCCTGAAGGAAATGAAGTATAGATCGCCTGACTAAGTGAACACATATAAATCGCCTATAGACACGTATAGATCGCCCAATACACTACAAAACTCAAAAATCAAAAATCTTAAAAAGACTCACTTTTTGACGTTTTTACTTGATTTTTTTTGCACAACTTAACTATCTAAGACTATGAGAACCTTAAAAACACAAACTTTAACGTTTTTGACACAAAAAATTTGAAATCAAGATTCTTGGTACAAAACCCTCTTTTTAAACAAAAAGATGATATTTTTTATGGTTTTTGAAAGATTTTCTTGTACTTCTAGTCTATACTAAGAAAACTAAGAAAGAAAATTATGATCTTTATGGTTTTTAAACCCTCAAAAAAATGAATTTTTTTTGGTGGATTCGAACCAAAACTCACGCACAAAAGGGTATAAGAAACGCACACAAAACCTTCACAAACACCCCATGGCTTTGATACTAATTGTAGAATATCTTAACACATGAATGAAATGATTCACTTAGAGTTTTAGAGAGGGAAAGAGATGGTTGGATGAACACTTAGAGAGAGAAAGAAAAAGGATAATCTTAGCTTAGTGTAATGTGTGAGAAAAATGAACAACCAACACCCTTTCCATGTGTGGAGAGGGTTTATATATGCCTAGCTTAACCGGCTATGGGCTTGTGTTATGGGCTTACAATGTAACTTTAGCCCGGTTAGCTTACTAACATAACATTACTTAATTACTACGAGCTATGACTACTTATATTGGAAGTGACCGATACTTTTCCGTATTTCTAACAACTCTGGCTCAGACACTAATAGAGATTAAAGTAACTAAACCCAAAGATGTTACACTTGCTGCTACAACAACTACAACTACAAGACCCAAAGCTAAAGGGGTTGTAGTTCAAAATCCAAGTGAATTCAAAACAACATCATCACCTTCACAAGCATCATAATTTCAACAGGCTAAAGACAAAGGAAAGGCAATAATGGTTGAGTCTGAAAAACATTTAAAAAGGAAAGATCAAATTGCACTTGATGAAGAAGTTGCTAGAAATCTTGAAGCCCAACTATAAGCTGAATTGGAAGAAGAAGAGAGGCTTGCAAGACAAAAGGAAGAAGAAGCCACCATAGCCTTAATTGAATCATGGGATAACACACAAGCAATGATAGAGGCTGATAGGTTGCTGGCAGAAAGACTGCAAACAAGAGAGCATGCGGAATTGACAGATGAAGAGAAGGCAAGATTGTTTGTTGAACTCTTGGAGAAGAGAAAGAAACATTTTACAGCATTAAGAGCTCAAGAGAAAAGGAACAAGCCACCAACTAAGGCACAAAAGAGAAAGTACAATATCAACTTATCTGAAACACATGGGTGGATACAAGCACAATCAGTTAAAGAACAAGTACATATTATGCGAAATTCCAGAAGATTAATTCGATAAAGAAATGACAATGAAAATATGTTTGTTGATATGGATACTGAAATGAAAGAAGGCTCAAATAAAGCTAAAGCATATACAGCACAAGAAAGTAGTTCTAAAAGAGCAGGTGATGAATTAGAACAGGAAAAGGCTAAAAAGCAAAAGGGTGATGATGATCAGGAGGAGGAAGAGATAAAATAGCATATGGAGATTGTTCAAGATAATGAGGTAGCAATTGATGCTATACCTCTAGCCACTAAGCCTCCAATGATTGTTGAATACAATATTGATTAGCAGAAGAAAGATTGGATACTTATAAATTGATAAGGGCTGATGGAAGCTCAAAAAGGTATTCAATCAATGTATTCAGATGCTTCACAGGAATTGATAGAGAAGACTTAGAAAACTCTCCTGCAAGTTATTGTCAAAGAAAGCATGGTTAAGAAGGCCAAAGGAGGATTATGATGAGAGTATGTGGGGAGATCGAAGGTATGTTTGAAACCAGATGTAGGAAAGTGAAGGTATTGAGACATTTACAAAGGATAACAAAGTGACAGTTTTGTGAAGCTTTTTCCTTAAGTGGAGTTCATTTTGTGAGATTTCAGAATATGCATATCTTTATGATGGTAGAGAAAAAGTATCCACTTAAACCTGCAACAATCACAAAAATGCTCAACAAGAAGCTTCAAACTGACCAGTGGGATGAGATGTTCTATCAACTTTTGAAACTCATGACAAAACAGTGCAAGAATCCTGGAAGTGTTTGAATGCATCCCCCTGGTGATGATGAAGACTTTAAATGAAGAAACTTGAGATTCATAGATGAACATCAAGTTTAGGGGAGGATTGTTGGGTTTAAAAGACTTCAAGATATTCTTAGAGTTACTGCTGCTCAGGTATATATTAGTGCTGTCAAGCATAACTTAGTGCTGCTGGTAATACTAATGAAAATTATGCTAAGTAGTTAGTACTGGTAGTATAAAAGTTACTACTGCTAGTTACTACTGTTAGTATAATTAGTACTGTTAGTATAAAGTTACTGCTGCTAGTAGAAGTTAAGACTGCTCAGAGATGAAGACTGAAAATATACTAAGTAGTTACTACTGCTAGTACAAAAGTTAGTACTGCTAGTATATGTTAGTACTGCTAGAGTAAACTTCTAAGTAGTTAATGCTGCTTGTGCTCAGTTACAACTGCTGAGTGATTACTACTGCTGGAAGGAATATGCTGACAGAGATGAGATCAAAGATTGATTGGAGAACAAGAATACTTACGAAGATAAGTATTAGTTATTTGTAAAGAAGATATGTATAACTTATTTGTTTAAGAGATTATGTTTGTTTATAGAAAAGATCATGATAAGTTAGGAAAGTATTGTAAGCCTTGTAGGACTCCTTGGTGTATAAAAGGAGGTCCTATGGCATAATGTTAGATGTACATCTTTGATATTCGTAGCTTCAAGGTTTTGTAAACCCTAACACTATTAAGAGTGTTCATTTTATATTGAGGCTGAAAGTTTGGTAATCTGTCTTGTTATTAATTTTGTGTTACTGTTTTATTATAATTCTTCTTAGTATCATTGACTAGATTCCGCATAGTCTTTGATATATTTAATCAAATTTTGTACCAAAGTTGTCTTGGATTTATTCAATACAACTAAGCTTCTTACAAGCTAAGCAAGATCGATTCAAGTGGGATTAACAGTTTGGTTGCTGTGTTTGAGTGTTTAAAATCATATTCGTTGTACACGATTAAAACATGTTCATATAATTTGATGAATTTTGAAATTACGGTTTATGTGATAAATTTTAGGTTTTCTTAATTACTCAATCTTTTAATACGGTTGTAGAATCAACTTTTTTAATTTTTGGCAGATTTTTTTATTTTGTATTAGATTTAGGGATATTTATGAAAGATCATTACAAGATGTTTTTTTGTTAGTTCTTGACATTATATATATGGGGTTTAAGTTAAGTTACATATTAGTTTATTAGAACCTTGAATCAATTTCATATAAAAGTGTGGTTTGGGTGGTTTGAAAAATGTTAAATTTAGTATCTTGTTAGGCATTTAGGTGTTTCAGATTGCTTATTGAAACAATTTTTATGCTTATTGTGTTTCGCATAAGAAAAGGTATTTTATTTCGAGCATAAATGAAAATGAGTTTATTTTAGTTGAATTGAATTTGAACTATTTGGGTAGACTTTGTGTCAAATGACACTCAAAGTTTATGTGTCTGTTAATTTAAATAAGAAATCTTAAATTTTAATAGGTGGCTCATCGGCTTACCTAAATCTTGACAGGTGCTAAGTTTATGCTTTAACATGCTCTAACATTTCATCAGGACCAGATAATCTGGAAAGTCACATGCATGTCATAGCACTTTTTTCTATTTAATTTATTCAGCTTTTTAGCCTTTTTATGCGTTGCTAAGAACAAACTTTTATATGTAGGTTGGTTGGGAAAGGCAACCCTTTTGTGCAGCATGGCATGTTACAACAATACTATATCATGGACTAGCCACCAATTGTAATGGAGGGGCACTGTCTGATATTTTCTTAATGGTTTTTTAATTCGGTTATATTGATTGGGTAACCCACAAAGTAGTTAGGGATGATATATGATGAAATTAAAAGTATATTACAGGTTAAATAAGTTAGGGATAATATATGAAACTCTAAATGCTATTAGAATCTATAATATACTTCTGAGTTAGTGATGATATATATTGAACTAAGAATTGTTGATAAATGTATGTGACAAAATATGGTAACTTACGTATTATTGGTAAATGCTATCAGATCTATGCTTCTTTGGATGCCTTAGCTTCATTTAAAATGTGTTGTTTTGTGTATCTTATATATTGCCAGATAATGGGTCCCTACCTTCATAGGATGTTTTTTTGCACCGGCTTTTAGAAAAAAAGGGACAACTGAGAGTAGTTTTGCGAATAGCAGCATTTCATGTCAGATGCAAAAATGGCAAGCATCTGTTGGCACTATAGTTAATTACCCATGCTATTGATGGTGTATATGGTGTGGAGGATGGACTGTGTTAGAAACAAGAAAAGTATCGGTCACTTCCAATATGTATTAGTCTTAGCCCGTAGTTAATCATATGTCAAGTAAAGTAATCTAATATGGCCCAAGGCCCATGGAAAGCCTATCTAGGTCCATGGCCGGCCACATCTCATGTATAAATACCCTCTCCATGCTTTGGAGAGGGTGTTGGTTGGTTTTGTATTCTCATTTCACTTATGAATTACATGTTTCTTACTTTATCTCTCTAGAATACACAAGAAAGTTCAGAGGACACTACTCAAGAAACAATATGAGAACTTTTTAGGATCAAGCTCAGAAATAATAGATCAAACTTTTGACAGGTTGCAAAAACTTATTAGTCAGTTGGAGATTCAAGGCGAAGTCATTGCACAACAGGACATGAACTTAAAACTGTTAAGAATGCTTCCATCTGAATGGAAGACTCGTGCTTTGATCTGGAGGAACAAAGAGGAAATAGAAACTATCATTTTGGATGACTTGTACAACTACTTAAAGATATATGAACCTAAACTTGCAGGATCATCAAGTACAAGCCAAAATCCACAAAATGTAGCTTTTGTGTCCTCCAACAGCACTAACAGCAATAGCAGCTCAAATGAAGCATATAACACTACTTATTGAGTTAGTGCTGCTCATACTCAAACTGCTCCTACATCTAGAGATAACCTTAGTGATGCTGTGATCTGTGCTTTTCCTAGTAGTCAGCTAATTTCCTCCTCAACTTAACGAGAGGATCTACAACAATTGATCCTGATGACCTAGAGAATGATTTACAATGGGAAATGGCCATATGCTGACAATTTAGAGCTAGGAGATTCAATCCAAAGGACTAGGCAGGATGTTAGGAAGTTGGATGTATATGGTCAAAGGTTGGATTTGACAAGGACTAAAGTGAGGAAGAGTTAACAAATTGTCATAAAAATTGTCACTTTCCAAGAGAATGTAGAGCTCTTAGAAATCAGGAAAACAGAGGAAGAGAGAATAATAGAAGAACTGTGACAGTGGAAACTCCCACTAAAAATGCCTTGGTTTGATCAGATGATTGGAGGGATATGATTGGAGCTTACCAAGTTGAAGACAGAGCATCCTACAGAACTTTGCATGATGGCACATAATCTTAGAAGTTTTCCAGTTTCAATTTCTGAGGTAGTTCTTGTTCTAAATCATGTGAAAAGCTTATGCTACTCTCAAAGAACAATATGATAGTTTGTCTTCAGATTACAAAAGTCTCAATTTAATTTAGTATCTTATAAAGCAGGTTTAGAATCAGTAGAAGCTAGACTAGCTCACTATAAGAAAAATGAGGCTGTGTTTGAAGAGTGCATTAATGTTTTAAATCTTGAAGTTAAACTAAGAGATAATGCTTTAGTTTTTGGTTGTTTTTGTGATTGTGGTTTGTGTTGTTTGTGGTGTTTGTTTTGTATGTTTTTTGTTTGTTTGTTGTGTGTTGTTTTGATGTTTTTGATTTGTTTGTGTTGTTTTGGTTTGTTTTTGATTTTGTTTTTGTTTGTTTGTTGTGTTTTTTTTGGTTTTTTTTTCTTTTTTTTTTGTTTTTTGTGGGTTTTTTGGTTGTTGTTGTTTTTGTGTGTGATTTTTTTTTTTGTTTGTGTGATTTTTTGATTTTTGTTTTGTGTTTTTTTGTGTTTGGTTTGTTTGGTTTTGTGATTTTTGTTTTGTTTTGTTTTTGTGGTGTTTTGTGTGTTTTTTTTTTTGGGTTGAGTTGATTGTGGTGGTTGTTTTGTTTTTTTTTTTTGTTGGATAGGTGTGGTTTTTTTGGTTTTTTTTGTTTTTTGTTGTTTTTGTTTTGTTTGTGTTTTTTGTTGGTGTTTTTTGTTTTTTGGACTTTGTGTGTGTTGGTTTTGATTTTGTTTGGGGGCGGCGTATATATTTAATTTTTTTGTGTGTGTGGTGTGGTGGTGGTTGTGTTTTTTTTTTTTTTTTTTGTTTTGTGTTCGTGTTTTGGTTGTTGTGTTGTTTTTGTTTGTTTTGATTTTTTGTTGATGTGTGTTGCTGATGTTGTTGTTTGTGTTTTGTATTTGATTGGTGTTGTGTTTGTTTTTTTTTTGGTTGTTCGTTTTTTTGTTTTTGTTCGTTTTGGATTTGTGTTTTTTGTTTTTTGTGTTGGTTTGGTGTATGTGTTTTTTTATTTGATGTTTGTGTAGTTTTGGTTTTTTGTGTGTGTTTTGGATTTTTTTTTTTGTGTTTTGTGTGTTTTGTGTTGTTTTGTGGTTTTTTGATGTGTTTGGTGTTTGTGTGTGTGGTTTTTTTTTTTGTGTTGTTTTTGTGTTTGTTGTTTGTGTTTTTTTTGTTTTGTTTTTTTTGTGTTTGTGTGTTTTTGTGTTTGTGTTTTTTTTTTTGTGTTTTTTTGTTTGTTTGTTTTTGATTTTTTGTTGTTCGTGTGTTGTTTTTTTTTTTTTTTTTTTTTTGTGATTGATTGTTTTGAGTTGATTTGTTGTTTGTTTGTTTTTTGTTTGCTTTTTGTTAGTTGTGTTTTTTTTGTTTTGTTTTTTTTTTTGTTGTGGTTTGTTTTGGTTTGGTTTGGATTGGTTGTTTGTTTGGGTGTTTGGTTATGTTCGTTTTGATTGTTTTTTGGTTTTTTGTTTTTTTTTGTTTTTTTGGTTTGTTTGTTTTGTGTTTTTTGATTTTTTTGTGTTTGTGGGTTTGTTTTGTTTTTTGTGTTGCTTTGTTTTGTTTTTGATGTTTTTCTTTTTGAATTTTTTTTTTGTTGTTTTTTTTTTTGTGTTGGTTGTTGGGCTTGTGTCTTGTTTTTGTTGTTTGTTTTGGTTGATGTGAATTTTTGTGGTGTTTGTTTGGTTTGTGTTTTTTTTTTTTGTTTTTTTTGTGTGTTTGTGTTGTTGATATGTTTTTTGGTTGTTTTTTTTTGTGTTTGGTGGTGTTTTTTTTTTGTGTGTTTATGTTGTTGATGATTTTTTGAAATTTGGTTTGTTTTTGGTTTTGTGTTGGTGTTTTTTTTTTTTTTTTTGATTTTGATTTTTGTTTGTTTTTTTTTGTTGTTGTGTGTTTGTTGTTTTGATTGGTGTGGTTGATGTGATTGTGATTTTTTTGTGTGTTTTGTGTGTTTGTGTGTTTGTTTTGTGTTGTGTTTTTGTGTTGGTTTGTTTTTTGTTTTTTTGTGTGTTTGTGATGTGATTGTTTTTGTGATGTTTTTTGTTGGTTTTTGTGTTTTTTTTTTTTTTGTTTGTGTTGTTGTTTTTTTTTGTTGTTTTTCGTGGATTGTTTGTTTTGGTGTGTGTGTTGTTGTTGTGTGGTGTGTTTTTTTTGTTGTGTTTTTTTGTTGTTTTTTTTTTGATTTTGTGGGTTGTTGTTTTGATGATGTTTTGTGGTTTGGTTTTTTTGATTGTGTTTTGATTGTTGTTGGTTGGTTTTTTTTTTTTGGTTTGTGTTGTTTGTGTTGGTGGTTTGTTTTTTTGTCTTGTTTTGGGTGTTTTTTTTTGTTGTTGTTGTTTTGGTTGGTTTTGTGGTTGTTGTTTGGTGATTGTTTTGTGATTTTTTTTTTTTTTTTGGTTTTTGGTGGTTTTGATGATTAGGTGGTGGTTTTTTTGTTGTTTTTTTGTTGGTTTGTTGGTTTGGTGTGTTTTTTTGTTTGATGATGTTTGTTTGTTTGTTTTATTGTTGTTTGTGATTTCTTGTTTTGTTGTTTTTTGTTGTTTTTGTGTGGTTGATGTTTTGTTGATGTTGTTTTTTTTGTAGTTTGTTTGGTTTTTTGGTGTTTTGATTTCTTTTTTGTTTGTGATTTTTTTTGTGTGTTTTTGGGTTTTGTTTTTTTTTTTTTGTGTTTTTGTTGTTGTTTTTTGGTTTTTTGTGTTGATTGTTTTTTTTGTTGATTTTTGTTTGTTTTTATTGATTTGTGATGTTGTGATGTTTTTGTTTTTTTTTGTTGTGTTTTTGTGTGTTGTTTTTTTTTTTTGGTGTGTGTGTTTTTTTGTTTTGTTTTTTTGTGTGTTGTTTTTGTTTTTTTAGTTGTTTCTTGGTTTTTGTTTTTTTTTGTTTTTGTGTGATGTTTGGTTTTGTTTTTTGTTTTTTTTTTTTTTTGTGTTGTTTGTCTGTGATTTTTTTTTTTGTTGTTTTTTTTGTGTGTTGTGTTGATTGTTGTTTTTGGTGTTTTGATTTTTTGTGTGTTTTGTTGTTGTTGATCTTTTTTGTTGATTTTTCTGTTTTTTTTGATTTGTTGTTTGTTTGTTTTGATTTGTTTTTGTTTGATTTTTTGTTTTTGTTTTTTGTATTTGATTAGTTGATTTGTTTGGTTTTTGTTGTTTTGTGTTTGTGGTTTGTTTTTTTTTGTTTTTTGTTTTGTTTTTTTTGATTTTTTTGATGGTGGATTTTGTTTGTTTTTTGTTTGTTTTTTTATGTGATTTTTGTTTTGTTGGTTGTGTGTTTTTGATTGGTGGTTTTTTTTTTTTTTGTTGGTTTGGTTTTTTTGATGTTTTTTTGTTTGTGTGTTTTTGTTTTTTGTGTTTTTTTTTTTTTTTTTGTGATGTGATTTGGTTTGGTTTTGTGTTGATTTTTTGTGTTTTTTTTTGTGAAAAAAAATAAATTGGAAAAATCAAGTAAATAGAGAAGTGAGTTAAAAACTAACATTAAAGAGTTTCAAAATTCATCTAATCTTTGAATAAGTTGCTGAATGTCAAGATTTTGACAAGCTTAAACTAGAATAGGATATAATGCATCTTTTCTACTACAACTTCTACTTGCTAGTAGAAGTTTTTATGAATTCATCTGGAGATGTTAGAAATCAAGGGTATAATAAGTCCAAAAAAACTAAAAAAAAAAAAAAAAAAAATATTCTTGGATAAGGGATTATCTTGCAGTTCCCCCGATCGTGCGTGGGCGTGCTCTCTTAGTGGTATACATGGTGAGCACTTCACTTTCCCCCCCCCCCCCCCCCCCCCCCCCTCCCCCCCCCCCCCCCAGTTCCCCCCCCCCCCCCCCCCTCCCTTCCCCCCCCCCCCCCCCCCCCCCCCCCCCCCCCCCCCCCCCCCCCCCCCCCCCCATTCAAACCTGATCTAACCAATGTTTATGATGAAATGGTTAAAAGTGAGAATATGGATGGTTATTACTATTGATTACACCTAGTAATGCTGATAATGGTTATTGCAGTTGAGGTAGACCTTAAATGTTAGGAGAACAACTTTAGACCTCCAGGCATTGAGGATTGAATTTGATGATGAATAGTGAGGTAGAATTTATACCTAATGTTAAGGATAAAACTGTTAGACCTAGCACTGAAAAGATAAAATTTGTTAAGTCTGCTAAGGAAACAGTAGTGAAGTAGAAAAACACTAAATAAAAAAAACTATCTAGAGGGAACAAGAAACATGGCACATCTTATGTCCAAGACTAGGAAGTGACTTTAAATGATGTTAATAAAGCTTGTTTTATATAGGAAAGTTTTGAGCATTCTTCAAATGTGGGATGATAAAAAGGTTATAAGACCAGTGTGGAACAATCTCAAGTAGGGTGAATCACATAGAAATATTGCTAATAAAATGACTCACCCTCACCCTAATAAAAGATTTGTTCCACAAGCAGTATTAACTAGGTCTGGTAAAATTAATATTGCTGGTGCAAGTGTTAATACTGTTGTCAGACCAGTTAATACTGTTGGCTCAAAAACAACTATGAATCATCCTAAACCAATATCAAATACTTTTAAAAAGGGATATTCACACGTCACAAGGCCATTTAACAAATATTCAACAAACAAAAACAAAATTTTCAATAAAAAGGTTAATACTGTCAGGGTAAAAGATACTACTGCTAGGGATAGAGTAGTAGTAAGTGAAAGTAAGGGAAAAGGGGTTAATGATGTTAATGCCTCAGCATGTTGGGTTTGGAAAGCCAAAAATAGTAGTGCATCAAATACTTTCAAGAAATATTCTTACATTGATGCACGAGGCAGATCCAAGTCTATAATGGCTTGGATCCCCAAAAGAGTCTAATTCTCTTATTTTATGTGCAGGGCAACCCACAGCCGGAAGGCACGTACAAGGAAAAAAGAAGTTATTGACAGTGGTTGACTCTAAAGCACATGACTGGAAACAAATGCTATTCTCTAGTGGAATGTGAAGATTATAATGGTGGTTTTGTTTTCCTTTAGAGATGGTACAAGGTTTAGAATTTCTGAAAAAGGGTAAAATCAAATAGGAACATTGGATTTTAATAATGTGATACTTTTCGTTAGGAAGCTTAAGTTAACACTTATTTAGTGTTGTCACAAATATTGACCAAAAACGAATAATGGTCTTTTTACTGACATGAATGTCTTTGTCTAATCTTCTGACTTTAAGCTACTTGATGAAAGCCAAAAGTCTGCTGAGAGTTCCAGGACAAAGGATAACATTATAGTGTTGTACCTAAAGAGTGTTGTTCCACTAAGGTTTAACTTGCCTCTTTGTTAAGGCCACAATTGATGAATCCAATTTATGGCATAGAAGGCTTGGTCACATAAACTTTAAAAATACGAACAAACTTGTTAGGGGAAACCTTGTTAGAGGTTTGCCTTTAAAGATTTTTGAAAATGATCATTCTTGTGTTGCTTGTCAGAAAGGAAAGCAACACAAAGCCTCCTATAAGGCCAAACTTGTGAACTCCATCAGCAAACCCTTACATATGCTTCATATGGACCTATTTGGTCCTACCAATGTTAAGAGTTTAATAAAAAAGTCTTAATGCCTAGTTGTCACTGATGACTTTAGTAGTTTTTCTTGGGTATTCTTTTTGGCTACCAAGGATGAAATATAACACCCCCATTTTTGACATATAGCAGTGGAAGCTAATCTGGGGTATTATTTCATAGTACAACAGTCATAATCATAGAAAACAACTCAAAGGAGATGTTTTTAAAAGATAAGTTATCATTCATTATTTCATCAAAGTTTTTACAAACAGAGGTCCCAAACTCTACATGAAAACATAAAGTTTGAATGATAACAGTTTAGCCATCTTCAAGTC
Organism: Tanacetum coccineum; assembly: GCA_026074375.1. Taxonomy (NCBI): domain Eukaryota; kingdom Viridiplantae; phylum Streptophyta; class Magnoliopsida; order Asterales; family Asteraceae; genus Tanacetum; species Tanacetum coccineum. Next base: position 27,873 of record BQNB010003595.1, read on the forward strand.
CGTGCCACTCCGTGCCATAAGGTGCTCAGTTACCCGAGATAAACATGCTAAAAAGTCAACTCAAAGGTTGAGTGAAATTCATAGGTTTATATTAAACACTTTGAATACAAGTTCAATAGTGGGTTACGTTGTTATACACCCATAAGTGTAATAATTGCAATGAGTACAATTATTATAGAAAATAGTACTATTGCGTCTAAGCTCATGGCACTCAAACTGACTAGTGTATATATTAATAATGATATATATAATGATAATGGCCCCCGTGTAGGTAATTTCCATATACCTATGAGTTTCAAATATAGTGCGTTTGGTTACCTATCGCTAACACAAACGGGGATTCGTCAATCCCTGATAGATCTATTCACAATATTCGCGTTCACTCGCAAGTGAATTAATGGTCTGATGGTGGGGAGTTCTTTTGCATATAAAGAGACTATAGACAACAGATGCTATAATATATTCAGGATACCATACCATTAGAAAATCTTGTAATTCAATGGTTTATAGCATGTATCCCCTCGCGGGTTATGAACATTTAAAAGAGTTAAAATGCGAAGGGCTATGAACTCACTTAATAGGGGAAATCTGATTGATAGCAAAAGTATATCAAGTGAAAGTAACAGCTACGTCATGCAACTTGGGGTAATATCTCAAGTCTTAGTGTGATGGTTTATGTTTCAAAACTTCATAAAGTTTAACGTATTACTTTGATTTATTAATTTATGGAAGTATTGCATCACTGTTTGGGCTATCATAATCCCAGAGTTCGACCGTGTAGTATGTTTTGACGGTGTCGCGCCTTTAAATCGTAAAAACCAGCAACTCGTCAAAAACAAATACCCAAATGAACGGAACCCTCACATGAAAAGTCCCTAGTAACGTGATACGATAAGATTTTGAGTTTCTTCAAAAGTAGTCGATGATAGTTAGTTAATTATATAAGTTCATTGTTTTTTATTGCGTCGATCGTTGATTAATAACGATTTAATGTTCGGGTTTACTGAAATCGAGTTTTTTATATTAATATATTATTTTTATAATTTATTATAAAAAAATAGTATATTTTTTATTTTTAAGTTTTGCAAATAATGGCAATGTTACCCTTGGTTTTTTATAAACTTTTAAAGATTTGTCCTTTATATATAACGTTATTATATAATTTTAAAACTTTAACTTTGGAAACTTAGAAAGATAGGTCCTTTAATAGTTATTACATTAGGAAAAATGACATTTTCAGCCCTCTGTTTTGAATTGTAGAAAGATACGTATATACCCCTTGGCCTGAAAATAATTTACAAATCAAGATCCAAAAAGTCATGCAGCGTTTTGGGGATTCTATATGATATTTGCAGTTATAGCTTATTAGAATAAGCTAAAATAAATTTTTATGGTACAAAAGTTTAGAAAAAGGATTCGTTAGCGAGAAAATCAAAACGGGTCATTTTTTAGGGTTTTAATCAAAAACGCATGGGTTTGAGGATTCAAAGCTTCAAACAAGAGTTTATGTATGATCTTAAGAGTATTATGAACATTCTAATACATATTATAAGCTTATTGAACAAGATTTTGAGCTTACTTGAGCTAAAAATGGGTTAAAATGTGGTTTTCGGGTTCGTACGCCTAGTAACGACTTCAAGGGCTCCTTTTTCTTGATTCTTGGCTTCTATTCTGAGCTTAGGGACTTCTCTTGATCCGCCTTGGTCTAAGTTAGAACTCCATTTGAGTGGTGATGGGTTTTTGAGGTGTGTTTGAATGGTTTGCATGTTTCAGCTATTTATAGGGTGCAAAACCCTTGGTGCCCAAGTTTTCTTGGTGGCTAAGGGTTATGGGCTATAGATTAGTGACTAAAGGTGGGCTAGTGATGAGTAAGGTAGGCTAGGAAACTAGGAATGAAAGGTGTGGGAGTTATAAGGGTGCGAATGGATATGGGTGACAAGGAGGTGACAAAGCAAGACTTGGTAGGCTGCTTAGTGACATGGTGGTGATGTCATGGAGGTGCTTGAGGAGTTAGGGTGCTAGCTTGACTTAAAAATGGGTCAAAATGGATAAAAAGGGTGACGGGTTGGTTTAGGGTTCGGCTTAGGATTTAGGGTTTTGAATTCGAGTTAGGGTTAGGTTTTAAGATAGTTTAAGGTTTAGGATTAGTGTTAGGATTAAGGTTTAGGGTTTAGGATTTAAGGTTTAGGGCTTAGTTTTAAGGTTTAGGGTTTAGTTTTAGGTTTAAAGTGAAATTAGGGTTTTAGGGTTTCATTTAGGGTTTAGGGTTTTTAAAACGTGTATTAGGGTTTAGGATTAGGGTAATTAGGGTTTACATGTTGTGTATTAGGAGCTTGTAACATGTGTTTAAAATGGTGGTAAAGTTTAAACATGGTTTAGGAGCTTAAATGACCTAATTAGGTTTTTAGGCATGATTAGCTTGTACATTATGCTTTAGAAAGTTGTAACTTAATTTAGGAGGGAAAAGATATTCAAATGTTATGTATTGATACTTGTACATATGCTTTAGGGGCTTGCACATTCATTTTATATGTATACATTACATATAATTAGGGTTTTGATATAAACGTTAACGTTTAATGCTTGTTTTGAAATAACGTTTTGAAAAGTACGTTAAATGGAGAATGTACTTGGTAAAAATGATATTAAGATATAGACTTGACATATTAGGATGTTTACATGATATAAACATAGGGTAGAGAAGGCATTGGTGGAGGTGCATGATGGCTTGTTTCTTTAGGAGCAAGTTACGTTGACATAATGAATGATAAAGCAAAAAATTTCCTGTAAAAATGTTGGTATATATAAAAAAGATGGATATTATAGTGAATCTTATTAATAGATGGATAATTACATTGATGAAACTTACGGGTTGTTATAGTCTCCCTCCGTATAAAAGAAATATCTGTCTGAGTTTTAGTTGTATGCGGAGTGAATGTGTGAAAAAACAGATGTGGATACTTGGCACGAATTTGATCTTCGCGTTAGCAAGAGATGAAGAGATAGCAAGACAGCTCTTAGCATTGGATGAAGAAAGAGCTACATCTGAACCTAAGACAACTAAGGATATTGATTGGAATGATCCTTCAGTTCAAAAGTATTGGGATTTGAAGAATAAACCTAAGTCAGAAGCTCAAGCAAGGAAGAACATGATTGTCTACTTGAAGAATCAAAGTAATTACAAGATGAAAGACTTTGAAGGAATGAGCTATGATGAGATTAGGCCAATTTTTGAAAAGGTATGGGATTTCAATCATAACTTTGTGCCTATGGATTTGGAAATTGAAAAGGAAAAGAAGAAGCCTGCTGAGTTTCAAGAAATTGAAGAAGAACAAATTGAGAAAGATACCTCTAAGAAGACTACAGGAAAGAGGAAGAAATATCTTCCTAGAAGAAGAACAAGAAGTACTGCTAAGAAACAAAAGGTGGAACAAGATGATGAGAAAGAAGAACTTAAAAATTATTTAGATATAGTTCCAAGAGAAGATGTTGCAGTAGATGTTGAGTCTCTATCTACAAAGTATCCAATTGTGGATTGGAAGACTTACACTTTGTCAGAAAACTTCATGTATTACAAAATCATCAGAGGAGATGGAAGCTCAAAGAACTACAAGATTCTGAGTGAGATGTTATATGATTTTGATAGACAAGATGTAGTGGAGTTATACAGGCTGGTCAAAGAAAGGTATAGTTCCTCAAAACCAGAAGGATATGATTTAATGCTGTGGGGAGACTTGCATACACTTTTTGAGCCTGATGAGGAGAGTGAAATATGGATGAATCAGAATGAGTATAATCTGATAAGTTGGAGTTTATGTGATTTCTGTGGAGTTCACATTCTGCTGATGCAAAATGGAATTGCCATACATATGCTTACAGAAAAGAAGTATCCTCTAAGTCAAGAAATGATATCAAAGATGCTGAGTAAGAGATTGGAGGTTGATCAAGAGAGCACACAAGCATATGAACTACTAAAGTTCATCAGATCACAAGTGAAGAAGTAGATAAGTGTTTGAAAGAATCATCATCAGAAGACAAGAAGATTTAATCTAGAAGAAACTTGAGATTAGAGGCTAAATCACAAGTTTAGGGGAGGATTGTTGGGAATAAATCTTCATCAAGAGTTAATACTGCCAAGGTATAACTAACAGTACTAATGGAGTTAGTACTGCCAGTACAAACTTAGTACTGCCAGTGTTAGTTAATACTGCTAGAAGAAAAGTTAATACTGCTGATGGTTAATGCTGCTGACTTGGAGATAAGGATGCAAAGAGATAAATATGGAATGTATATCTTATATATTTTAGGAAGATACGTATATGATTATAATTGTAATTGATCCTAAAAGTTCGGTAGTTATCTTGTAAAGGACTCCTTGTGGTGTATAAAAGGAGATCCTAGGTTAAGGTTTTATATATACTTAAGAGACAGATATACATCTTAGAGAAAGAACATATAGCTTCAAGGTTGTAACCCTAATACTAAGCAAGAGTACTCGTATTATTGATCTAATAATATTGAAGCATTGTGTGTTTTATTCATTGTTCATTGTTCAGTACCGTTTCATTGATTAATACTTCTAGAGTATTGAAGTGTAGATTCCGCATACACTTTGATATACAAACAAAGTCTCAACCATTGTTATTTTGGATTCATCCAAGGTAACATACACTTTACAAGGTAAAGAATCGATCAAGGCTTGGGATCAACAAGGTTGCGTCTGAAGATAACATCATCGACGTTCTTTCTTTACCCCTCAACCACGAATCGTTAAATTATCTTCGTCTAGGTTTAGGAATGATGGAACACATTCCATAAATTGGTCCCTTCTTTTCTTCTAAGTCTCGATTCTAGTCTATGTTTCATTCCGTGCCGTGATAACCTAATTACTTTATCCGAAGTATTTTAAGGATTTTTAATTAGCGAAATACAAATTAAAATGTCACTCCTCTCACAAAATTCGTTAAGTCCTTAACTTCTCTCCTGTTGGCGGTCCGACGGCCCTCAGACTGGCGGTCCCAGATATATCTGGGACCGCCGACAGCAGCTTGTAATACCATTTATTTTGTTTAAATCCATAACCTAACCTTCCTCTCTTCCTCTACGAGTTGACGTTTAATCCACACCCAAACCTATACCCAATATCTCTCTATAGATCAATGGGTCATCCTCATATCCTAATTCTCATAAGCATCGTTGCTTATAGTATCAATAGTCAAGTAAATTTCATCATGAAATGCGACTCATTCTTAAACACAATCCTTACAATCGTCCTACTTACAAATCCCATCACATCTTGGTCCTCACTTCTCGTAAACATCTTTTCTCACATCAAATGGCCTTTCCACTTCTAAACGGTTCTTCTCTCTTTCAAGAGTCCTCTTACTTCTAATAGTATTCTCACTTCTAATAGTCGCTTCACCTCTAATAGCCTTTTTGCTTCTAACGTTTCCTCTCACTCCTAAATGTTCCTTTTTCAATTCTAATAAGTCTTCGCACCTCTAACGTTTCTTCTCAATTCTAAACGTTTCTTTTCTCTTCTAATAGTCTTGTCACTATTAAAATTCCTCCTATATCCCTTGACAACTAAAATATTTCATCTAAAATATTTAAGTAATTTGCAAAATGAAAATGTCACTCATTTGCTAAACTTTCCACTTTCTAGAAAGTAAAGAACAAAAAGAAGATATTTGTAGAATCTTAGTAATCCTTAATACATACACTAAAATGGAGAAATCTAGAGAGAGAAAGATAGTGGAAGGAAGTTTCTAGTGAGAGAAAGTGAAAGAGAAAACCATGTATTACTATGTGTGAAAATGAAACAACCAACCATCCTTTCCATGGCATGGAAAGGGTATTTATACAACTTAAGTGGCCGATTAGGGTTTGGCTTTCATGGTCTTTCCATAGGCCTTGGACTAACTAGCATATTAAGGTTCCAAATATTACTTAACGAGTTATCTAATGATATAATGGAAGTGACTGATACTTTTCGTGATCCTAACAATCCCCCCCTAAGGGAGGTCACTCCATTTTACAAAAACTTAAACCTAGCATACTATGCTTTGTCTTTAGTCTTGTGCTCGCAGACTTGTTTTCATGACTTCATCTTGTGAACATGATGAAGTGATCTTTGACTTTAGGCTTGAGCTTGTTGAATTAAGCTTGACTTGTATGTGAACTTGAACTTCTTTGAGATCATCAACCAAGCATAATCTCTTATCATCGTCTTGTGATCTTGTCGTCGTCTTGTGCACTTGTGACTTTTAGACCGACATGCTCATACTGTTGTTGTTTCTTGATTTTGAAAGCTTGAATAAGACATCTTTCTTGAAATTCTTTAACTATAACACTTCATCACTTCGAGAAAGACGTTCGGTATCAGAGTGGCAAAAACTTCTTTGATATTCTTTGACTTTAAATACTTCGTCCGAACTTCAAGAAAGCCGTACGGTTTGAGATGTAGCGGAAAGTCTTTGAACATGTACTTGAGTTTCATGATGTCTTTACTTTTGCCTCCGTGTCATGTATGCGCTCTTGTGGCTTTGAAAAGCTTGATCTTGTCTTGATCTAATAGCTGCGAACCATCAGGATTATCTGCTGAAGAAGGGATAGTGATAATCAACAAGTATGGACGAAAGTGGATTTGTCACTTCGCAATACGGTTGTAATAACAACTGGTTTCCCCGTTAATCAGGGATAAATATTGCCTGTGATCAGTAAGAATTCCGAGAGAATACCCCTTGATGTAGGTTTCACAGCTGCACTAGCGTTCTCTTACCGGAGCGTTCTCAAAGCAGACAACACCGGTAAGGAGGTGAACCCGGTAAGTTACTATCTTCCGATAAGCTGTTACTTGTTATTGTTCAGCTTTCTATGTCCAAATACCCTTGTGAGGCTTCCCCGGGTATGGACGCATATATAGATTGTGAAAACTGATTTAGAAAATCAGTCGGTGTGTCAAGATGCAAATGGTTTTTATGACACACCAACCGTTTTATATTTTTCAAAATTCATTCGTTAATTCATAAGCTGGACCGAATCGATATCCAGTATCACAAGTTTGATCCATGTAGGATCTCATAAGTCACCTACCAAGAGCTTGTTTGATGTTGGCTCAAACAGGATTTCCATCTTCGTTGTGACTACTTAAGTATCACTCGGATGTTCTGGCAAAATCACAAGGATAATGCGTAGGACTCTTGATATATTTCTTGTTTTCACATTGTGTGAATTAACAAGCATATTTTGGATAAGTTTCCTAATGAGATTTATGGATGATCTCTTTTACGGCTCTAGACTCGATAGTGCGCTTTGGTTTTAGTAATCGGAGGTTGGAGCAGACTTCCACCTTTTCAATACCAACTAACTCGGAGTGAGAAAGTCAATAGAAATACGTGTAATCTCCGTGAGAAATGAAATAAGAGTCTTTTGAGAGACCTTGAGTGGCTGGGGAGGGTTGTGCATTGCGTCACTGGGTCCATGACGACTGTCTTCAATACCAGACAATAGCTTAGTGTTTTTGACAGTTTATGTATTGACCCGGTTTCTGCCTAAGTGTAAGGAGGGCTTCTTTCTTTTTACCCTTTATCTTAACTTTTCTTTTTAATTCTTCAACCCCTTAAGTGTTTACCGAGATTTCATAACTAGTAGCTTGTTGGGTTTGTTCTAGTACTAGCTCCATCTCAGTCGGCACTATTCCCTTTTATCACTTTTTCTCCTTTTTATCATACATAAGGACTTCTACACTAACTAGTGGAATGTCCTTGGGTAGATCCCTCCGGTTCTGGCTGAATCGTAGGAACGAATACCTAATCCTAACCACCTTATAACTCCAAGTAATTACAAACATGGTCGGTCTTTTGGTATTATTCTTAGCCTTAAACCATTTGAAATTTCTCCCCCTCAACATGTGCATTGATATTCGAAATTTTTTTAGCACATAAAGGGAGAAGCTTGCACTTGAGTCCTTTAAATTCACATCTTTAGCCATATATTTTAATCACATTTTCTCTCCTTATCAAAAATGTCAAACCTCTTAATATTTTGGATATCAATTGATTTAAATATTAATGCGTTCAGGGAAAAAATGTCTAATTATTAGCAAGATTATTATTAGAACATTTTAATGCTCCCCCTCAATATATGAGAGAATAATATGGTATTTGAGTGCGTTAATTTGAAAAAAATTGAATTTACTAAGAAATTCTTGAAAATTCGCACTCAAATACTATATATATATGCATACATCTAGTCTTACACTACATATGTACATATTCACAAATTTATAATATACGAGAAATTGACTAGAAATAGAGTAGGACACAATATGACAAAGTCATATTGTCCGTTCAAGCAGCCTAAAGTCATTTTCGTATTCTCTCCCTCCAACAAAATTCTACAAATTCCTCATCAATCTCCTCTCAAACAGCTGCTGATCGATCGGCTTGATCATGATGCGAGACCTTTTTCTGTCCAAGTTACTCCATCTTCTCTTTGGCAAGTAATCCATACTCAGGCTGGAAGCAATATCATGAAGAACCCGTCGAACAGATGTGAGTGTGCCGTCACAGAACTTGTAGAGTTCATCCGAGCGCATCAACCTGTTTCTCTTGAGCTTATCTTGATAGATGATTCCTTGAGGGTTTTTGTATGCAGTGTATGGTGTCATTTTGGAGATGTCAGATCTGAAAGTCTTGGGCTTGGTGAGATTAAGTTTCTTCTTGTAGCTTTCGACTCCCAGTTGAAAGTCTTCCACCCGCTCAAGAATAACAATGCTTCTGGTGAACATCCTCAATGCTACATTCAGGTCGAAGATGACATCTTTCTCGAAATTGGAGAGTTTCTTTTGGACCAAGAGAAGCAACAAATCTTTAATATCACGCAGATTAATTCTTGGGAAGTCGCCTTTCTTTGAACTTGTATAACTTTTGATCTTCTCTTTAAACGATAATCTCCTCTAAATAGCCATAATCATACCACTTCATCACTTTAACATGTGTTACTGCAATGATTCTTTTCTAGAGAACACATCATGCTTGGACTCCCTATTGCTTGCGTAGCCATAGAACTTTTGTCGTTTAAGATCCTAGTGTGAGATACTCCACATAGCATATTTGTCATAAGCTACCTTTACTGGACTTCATAACGTCGAAACCATGTCTTCGATGCCTTCAATATTATCATATTTAGCAACCTTAGTTTTTGTTGTAGAAGTTGTGTATTTCCTGCTAGAACTTCCACCTTTCAGATATTCGAGGTCGTTGTTGAAGAAGTAGTCAGCAGGAACTACTTGACGACCTTGAGCTTCAATCAACGGCAGCGGCTTGCTAAGGTCAAATGGATATTCATGGCCTTCAGGGTTGTTCCAATCAAGTTGATTAGTTACAACTTTATAACACTCTTCAAAGTGATATTCAAGTTCCATGAAGCTTTTGCAAGTGCCTTTAAGAAGGTTGAAAGCTGGTCCTACCAGAATCTCTTGTGTTAGATTATCAATCTTCAAATTGTGCATGACATATGCTGAGAAGTCAATTGGAGTGCTCATCAGCTCGTCGAACGTGAGAGGAGGCTTCTCTGCCTGAGCAATTATGCTTATCCATTTTTGAGGCGCTCTGGAATCAATAGATTTTGTAGCATTCCAATCAGGGTCAGGAATTAGAGGTATTTTAGGTTTCTTGAACCAGTCATCCATTGGAGTTGCCTTGACATTGGGTTGATCCTCAGTGTTACACAAATCACCTCCTTGATCTTGTGGCATTTCGGTGTCTGCAGTCTCAAACACTGGTTCCTCTGCTTGCACAGACTTGCCAAATGATTTCGGTTGAGACTTGGTGCCTTTGGATGAGGTTGACATTGATTCTTTTGAATTAGAGCCTTTTTGAGGTTCAGCGTCCTTGCTTGTCTTCCGCTTCTTCAACCCTTGGTCTGATCCAGCTGGAGGGTCTTCATCTTTGTCTTTGTCTTCACGGCCTCTCTTTAAAGAATACATTTTACCATAAGAGTCAAAGAGATCCTTGTCGAGCTGGTAAGATTTGACCAGTGCATTGTAGAGGTCTTAGATTTTTTCATACAATCTCGAGTACATTTTACTTTTTTTTCTCCAACTTGTCCCTAACAGGAATCTTCTTTCATTCAAACTCTCTGTAAGTGACTCTGCTGCCTCATATGTAGACTTAGGTTGAGAAGAAGATTTAGCCAAAACAACATTCTCAAGTGATTCATTGATAGTGCTTTAGATCACAGGAGTAGCAAAGTCTGATACTTCCTTAGGTAGGATATGAGGGAGTTGATTTTTGACTTCATCATTTATAATGTCTTTAACTGATTTCTCAACAACATCTATGTATAACTTCCTCTCTTCTTGAGCTTTCTTTTCAAATTCCTTAGTGTATGACTAGAGAGCTGTTCGAGTAGCATATCCAATTTTTATACTTAGAAGGTCATCTATTATTGTTGGAATTTGAGATTTGACAGATTCGAGGAGTTTTGCAGAATGGTCAGCTTGTTTGAATTGAGACATCTCCTTTTCCAAGGTAGAAACTCTTTGATCGAATCCAAATAGGGAAGAAAAATCAAGAAGTTCAACAATTAAGGTTGTTGTTGGTTTAGTTGTTGGTACGGGAGTTGGTGTTGTCATTTGTGGAATAGAAGAGAATGGCTGAATTAATGGAGAAACGGTTGTTGCAGCTACAGTAGAAGTTTCTGGGATAGTTGTCACAGGCACAGTGGGAAGAGGTGTGCTTGAATGCTAGATACTTACTGATGAACCTTGACATTCATCATAGAAGCGACTTCATCTATGACTGGTGGAACGTTATCCAAGTTGAGAAAATTACTTGCAAAGTCGGATGAAACAGAAGAGCTTTACTTTAAACCTTTAGTCTTTTGTGAAGTAGTGAGTGTCACATGTGCATCTTCTACGACTTGCTCATATGACTTTTCTTGAGAAACATCCTGATCAACATCATTCATCTCTGCATCACCTTTCCCTTCCTTTTCATGCTCTGATCATAATGATTTCACATCCACATCCTTATATAGATCATCATACTCTTTTTCATCTATATTTTCATTATCATCATCAGATTCATATTTCTCTGGAGATTGAACATACTCTTCATCATGTTCTTCTTCTTTATAGTCTTTCATAGTGAAATAAGGATTGTCATCATCATCTGAATTAGTCATTACACTATCATTTGCATCATTATCATCATCTTTACTGTTACCCCTTGATTCATCATCACTCTCAGATTGATATTTAGGTACATCAGGAACCCCTGGTTTAGTACCAGTTCCTTCATCTGTACATGTTGTCTTGTCTTTGGATTCATCAAGAACCTTTGGTTGGGAACTAACTCCATCACCTGAACCGCTTGCTTGAGAGATATGAAAGTCTTTCTTGCTTCTCTTTTTAGCCTCCTTGAGTATAGCTGCTTCTAATAGAGCTACATCAGAAAGTATTTCTATACCTTTACTTCTTTTACCCTTTGCTGGAGCTTTCTTCTTAGACACAGACACACCAGGAGTGTCTTTGATTATGACCCCAGCTTGTAATTTAGAAGATTTCTTTGCAGGTACAGTCTTCTTAGCAGGCTTCTTTATAGGTTCTTTGGATGAGACTAGAACAATCTTGAGTTTTGGAGAAGCAGGCTTCTTGAACTTCCTTGCCTTCTTGGGCTCTTTAGCTCCACTAGCATAAGCGTAGTAAGTCTTGTAGGCGGTAGAGTTCAAAATGTCTACATTAATCATCTCTTTAGGAATTACAACTCCATACACCTGATGTTTCTCAGTCTTGGACACATATTTCAGTGTACCTAAAAGACTGCCGTCTTTAACAGTGTGTAGATTTATCCTGTTTCTCATTGAGATTGACTTGTTTTGTGAGATGAAGTGATTGATGATGATCTTTGTGAATCTAGGATAGGGCATGCTTTCCTTTGAGTAGTGGTTGTCGATCTGGAATGTAAAGTCTTCCCAGAGAAGTTCAATAAAATCCACATTCTTGCAGTAATACATCCCTAACAGAATTTGAGCTCTTGACAACCTAAGGTAATCAAGTCTAGTGGTTTTCCTAGAAATGCATTTGTTGATGATAGCCGTAAATGTTCTACAGGGTTGATGCATGTGATCAACGACCAATTCTGGTAGAGTCTCAATGTTCCCTGTGTATCCGAGTTCATAGATGAATGACACAATTTCTTCATCAGTAAACGGAGGTATATCAAATGGTTGATCAGTTAGTTTTGGACAAATCTGGAGAATGTCACGGAATACTTCAACATCCACTTTGAACTTCTTGTTGTCAATATTGAAACGATATGATGATGAACTTTGAACTTTGTTAACTGAATTCCAGAACTGATGCTGTATGATTTTCTGGAAACTTTAACAGGCATCAGGAAATGCGGGATAGCAAGGACTGAGCTTTAGAGCATCCAAAGTTACTTGATAAGTGGCTTCTCTTTGTGGCTTTAAAAACGATATTCTGCTATTGCACTTGCTATTTGTAAGTCTAGCCTCAGGAGCAACCATGGTATTATCGAGAGCAATTTGTTCAGCAGCAGTAGGATTCATGATTCTGCTAAGATATGCTCAATACAGTTCATAAACATCGCATATATATACAACTAGACAATTGTAACACATTTAATCAGGCATTTAACACAAACATAGGACATAGATCATAGAAAGTCATCAAATAAGGTCAGTTAGACTAACTAATGGTCAAACACAATCAATAAGCAACACAGATAAACATACGAGGCAAATAACCCAAAACAAGTCAACTAGTAACTATTGTAGGTATAAATCGCTTAGAGTTAAATCTGGTATAGTTTTGCATAGGAAGTGATATATATCGCCTAGTTATAATGTCGTGTTTAATCGCCTTGGTTTATTACAAATGTGTATAAATTGCTCAGTTATAAAGACAGTGTATAAATAGCTTAGTTATAAGAAACATGTGTTTAAATATGTTAGTTATAACTTTTTCGTATAAGATCGCTTTAGTTATATCAGGCGCGCATTAATACGACTTAGCTATAATAGACATGTATAAATCGCTTAGCTATAACAGACACGTATAAATCGCTTAGCTATAACAGACACGTATAAATCGCTTAGCTATAACAGACACGTATAAATCGCTTAGCTATAACAGACACGTATAAATCGCTTAGTTATAATTAAGTGTATAAATCGGTTAGTTCAAATCTTGTGTGTATAAATCGCCCAGTATTAACACGATTGTATAAATCAGTTAGTACACATTTTTTATGCTTATAAATCGTTTAGTTTAAACACGATGTATAAATCGGTTAGTTCAAAACGAATGATACGTATAAATCGCTAAGTATAATTTTCACACAAAACTTAAACTTTGATTTTAAGCACACTTAACACCTCAAACATGATCTTAAACAGAAACAAACAACACATGAATCATTTAACACATGAATTATTCACAAAACTTGCCACAACGGGTCAAAAATGACCAAGAACACATGAAACATTTAAGCATACAAGATTTATGATCAATCAATGGATTTTCTAATTCAAATGCACTCAAGGATGTGGTTTACCACTTTCTAACCACAAACCCATCAACATTTTACAAGTTCTTCCCTAAAATAAAATAATCGAACGCAAAATCAAGCCAAAACCTAATCATAAGTTAACCCTATGAAAAACTATTTCTAACGAGTCATCTACAACCTATAAGGACCAAAACCCCTCAATAAATTTCACCTTTAACCCACTATTGATTTCGATGAACCCTAAATCAAATTTTAAGGGTTTCGAGCTCTAGTGACTAAAATTGATCAATTCCTTTTGATTATGAACACATTAGGATGTAAAGAACACATTTTTAGTTATACCTTAAGCTTGTAATGGACTTGATGATGATCTTGAATGGTGGTTTGACAATGGAGAGGGAGATAGAAGATATAAGTGTGAGTTTGTGTGTGTGTGTGTGTGTGTGTGTTGACTGAAAAGCAGGGTAAGGGGTAGTTTGTGTTTAAAACTTTTAAGTTTTAGCACAAATGCCCCCTGGCTCTTATATCCTTTCTATTTTTCATCAATAATTTTGCTAAGGTAAAGTATAGTTAGACTAATGGCAACAGTAGTCCCTAAAGTTTTAACTTTCATACCTAGCAACTTATTTATGCTAATAACTCCCTAAAGGCATAAACACATAACAGTTAAGGCACACATAAGTTAAACCTAATTAACTCACCTTTAATTGTTAACTCGTTATTGTTTAAAACTTTTTTCTGTTTATCACAAACTGATTTTATGAAAAAGATATTTAACATTTTCTTCCCCTCAAACAATGACCCGTTTTCTATTTAAAGAGCTGTAGTCAATGTTTGAGTGGTCAAATGTCTTTGAAAATGATTTTCTGGTGACTTTCTAATATTAATGTTTTATTTCTGAAAAATACAATCACTCGCAAAAATAGATTTCTCTTTTTTAAACATAAGGCAATGACCGTACACTTATGGAATAATAAAAAAAGCATTGGGTTGTATGCAAAAGTAAGCACAAGCTTTGCTTATGGTCATTATAAGTAGACCATTCCTGAGAAATAAATTTCCCGGTGAATGAGGTATGTTTTCTTTGTGAATTACTTGCCACTTTACGCTGATGACCTGTTGTTTCTTTCTGAAATAATACCAGCCATTTTGGCATGTTTAAAAGCTTTTTAAAACTTTGCTCGAACTTCATTTACAGGTCTCGCTATCATTATTATATGACATTTTAAGGCCGTAAAATGTTATTGATTTTCAGAAGACATGCCAGTGTACATATTTTTTGTATTTTTCTAATGTTTTTTTTATTTTTTATTTTTTCTTTTTGATAAAATATTTATCTTAAAGAATATTTTTTGTTGTTTTTTTGTTATCTTTATATTTCATATGTTTACAGGATATACCGCGAGTAACCACATTTACTCGTTCTCTTCCTCTATCAGACGTTTTAGCGTTTCCGGAGACATGCTTCTCATACCGAGCTTTTCGATCAAGAAATTGAATCTTTCTCTTAGCAAGGGTTTGGTAAAGATGTCAGCCAGTTGATATTCCGCCCGAACAAAGTAAAGTTCCCTGATTCCATTCTCCACCTGCTCCTTTATAAAATGGTAGCGTACATCGATGTGCTTAGCTCTTGAGTGTTGAACGTTGTTGCAGCATAGAGCAATCTCACTTTTGTTGTCGCAGTACAGAGGAATCTTATTAAATTGAAAACCATAATCTGTTAGCTGTGAACGCATCCATATGATTTAAGCACAACACCCAGACAAGGCAATATATTCAGCCTCTGTACTCAAGATAGCAGTGCACTTTTGCTTCTTGGAAGACCAGCTAACAAGTTTATCACCTAAGAAGTGATCACTTTCTGATGTACTGCATCTAGTGTCCTGACACCCCGCGTGATCTGCATCTGCATATACTAATAGAGACATACCAGTATCCTTCGAGTACCAGAGACCTATGTTAATGGTTCCCTTTAGGTATCGAAAAATTCGTTTAACCGCATTTAAGTGCTTTTCGGTAGGCTTTGCTTGATACCGGGCACATAAACAGACTACATAAATAAGGTCGGGTCTACTGGATGTCAGATACATGAGGGATCCAATCATGCCATGGTAAAGTATAGCATCAAGGGGTGTCCCCTGTAGATCTTCATCCAGTTTATTCTTTTCCACCATAGGCGTGTCTACAGAATCACTAGTTAGCAAACCATATTTTTTAATGATTTTAGAAGCATATTTTGTTTGGTTTAGGAAGATGCCTCTAGGACTTTGAGAGATTTATAATCCTAAAAATAATTACATCTGCCCCATCATCGATATCTTAAACTTAGTGGTCATCAAATTAGCAAACTCATTACACATAATAGTATTAGTGGATGCAAATATTATATCATCAACATAAATTTGTACCAGTAATAAGTTGTTTCCTGCTTTCCGTGTGAAGAGTGTTGGATCCACTGCACCTTTAGAGAAATGTTGTGAAATGAGGAAACTTGACAGCATGTCATACCATGCACGTAGTGCTTGTTTAAGACCGTAGAGAGCCTTTTTATGCTTGTACACATGCGATGGGTTGTCCTGATCAACAAATCCTTCTGGTTGAGAAACGTAGACCTCTTCTTTAAGCTTGCCATTTAAGAATTCCGTTTTGACGTCCATTTGGAAAATCTTCATATTTTTGTTGGCTGCATTTGCTACAAAGATACGTATGGCCTCTATTCTTGCAACCGGTGCAAATGATTCCTCTAAATCGATACCCTCCTCTTGATTGAATCCTTGAGCAACTAGTCTTGCCTTATTCTTTAGTACCCCGCCAAATTCATCTGTCTTGACCTTGTAAATCCATTTTAGTTTGATCAACATGACTTTGTCTGGACACGATACCAATTCCTAAAATTGCAGCCTTTCAAATTCATAAATTTCTTCTTGCATTGCATCGATCCATGACGGTCCGGTCATTGCTTGTTTGAAGTTCTTTGGTTCTACAGAAGTTAGGAAGGCATCAAAATAACACCACATGGCATCAATCTGTAGTTTCTTTCTGGTAGAGACAGAACAAGAAGGATTTCCGATTACATTTGCTATAGGATGATCGTTAGTCTATCTACCAAGGGATTCGAATGGAGTGTGGATTGGTCTCACATTAGATGATGATCCTTGAGAAGTCGAGTCTTCATGAAGAGATTCATGAAGTGGATCATCATGAAAATGTGGTGTTTTTGGTGATTCTTCAAAACCTTGAGAAATAATTGGAGAATGTTCTTGATCTTGTGTTGATGGGATACTTGTTTATGGGGCATCTTGGTCAATTGACGTAGACACAAGTGATTCGGCTAAATCAACAGCTCTTGGTGCAGCAGCGACTAGAACTGGAGAGACAGCTATTGTTGGAGGATTAAAGTATTCATCGAACATAGGTTAGTACAAATGATCCCAATCATCTCTTGGTGGTGGATTAGAAGGTTGTTGAAAAATAGGGTTTGAAACGAGTCCTGCACTGGATGTTGCATGAGTAATTGATTGAAGCCCGGGTCCTGAACCGAGTTGTTCAGAAGCCATAGCCATCAGCTCATCAAAATCGACATGGATAGTTTCAATGATTGTTCGGGTACGTCGGTTGTAAATACGGTAAGCTTTCTTCTTAGGTGCATATCCAATGAAAATGCCTATATCAACTTTAGCTAGAAGTTTGTCAAAATCCTCACTATCATTGTTTGGATAACACAGTGCTCCAAAGACATGAAGGTAAGATAGATCGGGTTTTCTATCATGTAAGAGATCATAAGGAGTTTTTCCATGGTGGCGCCGTATAATGGATCAATTTTAGGTGTAACATGCGGTAGCAACTGCCTCGGCCTATAGAAATAAAGGAGCTTTTGCGTAGATTAACATTGTTCGAGCAGCTTCAACAAGAGTACGATTTCGCCTTTCAACGACACCATTTTGTTGTGGAGATCGCGCAACCGATGTTTCATAAGAGATACCAACACTCTTATAATAGCTACGCAGAGTTTGATTGACCAACTCAGTTCCATTATCTGTATGAATGTTCCTGACAGGTGCATTCAGTCTAACTTGTATCATCTTCAGAAACTTGATTATGAAATCAGGAGCTTCATCCTTTGATGCGAGAAAATTCACCCATGTGAGCCGAGAGTAATCATCCATAATGACGAGGATGTACTTTTTCCCATTTATACTTGCAACACGCATAGGCCCGCAAAGGTCCATGTGGAAAAGATATAGTTTATCCTGATTGGTGTCTTCAGAATTAGGTTTATGTGATTGTTTCTTGATTTTGCCCATTGCACATGCCGAACACAAATGATCTTTTTCAAATTTCAATTTGGGAAGACCTCATACGATACCATGTTTTGCCAAATAATTTATAGCACCAAAGTTCAAATGTGACAGTCGTCGGTGCCATAACCAGGATTTGGTTTTTGATGCTTTGGACAAGAGACAAATTGGAGAAGACGCCATCATATCCCTTATTGACAATGTATAAAGGTTGGTTTCCCGAGATCCTGAGAGTAAATCATCGCCTTCTAGATTACGAACAAAGCACTTGTGTTTTCTGAAAGCTACTTCCAGATCTGAATTGCAGAATTGACCAACGGAGAATAGATTGTGTCCTAGTCCTTCCACATAATAAACCCTTGAAATTGTGATATTCCCTATCTGATAATCACCATACCCCATAATCATTGCAATATGGTATTTACCGAACTTGACAGTACCGAGAAACTTGTGAACGAAATTGGTGAGCTGAGAGCGATCTCCAGTCATATGCTTTGAGCATCCAGAGTCCAAATACCACAAAACAATTTGGACAACCTGGTATCGACAAGAGAAGAAGAAGATGGAGCAACTTAAGTATTGGATCCCCAAGATGTACCGGGTTCCGTTTTGTTAAAAATTACAGATTTTGAAATCTTAGGTTTGCTATTGGAACCACTAGTCTTAGGTACCTTAGATCTCTTAGTATAAACCTTAATTACTACAGATTCTTGTGCAACTACT
>BQNB010003595.1:50206-113650 GCA_026074375.1 Tanacetum coccineum
GTATTTTTACAGAATTTGAGTATCAGACCATACACCCTTTTGAGTTTTGGCATAAGGGCGTATGATACCCTTCCAGATTTGTAACGTTTTGTTTGTTTTGTAATAAATGAACCATGGCTCGTTAAAGGTCGTGCCACCCGCTGTTTTAACGGTATTCGAGTTTACTTTCATCTAAAGATACTTTAAAAGGCTTAATTATAATTGATTTTGGTCAGTTTATAAAAGAATGACAAAAGGTCATTCCCGGTCATGCGTTTTAGCAAAGTTTTTTTATTTTTGGTCAAATTTAGAGTCTAGAAAGGGGCGTTTTTCCGGATACGTGTTTACACTAGGAGGGGCAGCTGTATTGTTGGGATTAAAAGTCTTCTTGATGCTGTTAGAATTACTGCTGCTCAAGTTTATGTTAATATTGCTCTGATGAAGTTAGTGTTGCTCATGAAATTCAAAGAAAATATACTAAGTAGTTACTACTGCTGGTACAAAAGTTAATGCTGCTAGTGATAGTTACTACTGCTAGTACAAAGACTGCTTGAAGTTAATACTGTTGCAGAGTTACTACTGTTCAAGAAAATATTCTAAGTAGTTAGTACTGCTAGTGTTAAGTTAGTACTGCTAGTGTAAGTTAGTACTGTTTGTTAGTACTGCTTACTTGATATGTATTAGTTATTTATAGAAAAGATTTTATATACTTAAGAAAGTATTATAAGCCGAGTAGGACTCCTTAGTGTATAAAAGGAGGTCTTAGGGCATAGAGATTGATGTACCAAACCAAAACTAAAAATCAATCTTTTTCTTAGCTTCAAGGTCTTTGTAACCCTAATATTTTGAGAGTATTCGTATTATTATCATTAATAATATTGGAGCTTATTTATTGAATTGTATGTTTATCGTTTTACTATTTCATTGATAATTCTTCTTAATATTAAAGATTAGATTCCACATAATCTTTAATACATTCAAACAAAGCTTTTACTATAGTTGTGTTAGATTTATCTGATATAACTAAACCTTAAACAAGCACAAGGAATTTGATCTATTGAAGTGGGATCAACAAGTGGTATCAGAGCTTGTTGAAAAGCTTTGAATATTAAGAACCTGTTTTTATACACAAGATCTTTTGCTAAAAGATACGGATCAAGATTTTGCATATCTGGTGGCTGCATCTAAAGTTCCTACGCTCAAACCTGGTGAGTATAAGATCTGGAGAATGAGGATTGAACAAAATATCCATATGATAGACTATGCACTGTGGGAAGTCATAGAGAATGGTACAACCTTGCCAAAAACAACAATTGTGGAAGGAGTTATGACAGAGATGCCTATTACTACTGATGAAGAAAAGGCTCAGAGAAGATTAGAGGTGAAAGCTAGAAGTACTTTAATAATGGGCATTCCTAATGAACATCAGTTAAAGTTTAATTCTATAAAGGATGCTAAAAAGTTGTTTGTAGGCTTTATGTTGTTGTCAATCTGGTAAATGAAGTCTTCCCAAAGTAGTTCAACATAGTCCACATTCTTCTGATGGTATATACCCCAAAGGATTTGTGCTCTGGAGAGACGAAGCTTATCAATACTAGTTGTCTTTCCAGATAAACTTTTGTTAATGAGAGCAGTAAAAGTTCTCCAGGGTTGATGCATCTGATCAACAACAACATCATTTAGTGAATTGATTTCCCCAGTGTGACCAAGATCTCTTAAGAAATACACAATTTCTTCTTCAGTAGGAAGTGCATCAAAGTCTTGACCCTGTACTCTAGGGCAGATCTTAAAATATCTCTGAAGATTTCCAGATTAAGTTTGAATCTCTTCCTTTTATTCATTTTAAATCTGTAAAAAGTGTCATGCTTGTAAACAGAATCCTAGAATTGATGCATGTAGACTTCTGGAACATCTAAAATGATGAGAAATGCATAGTAGCATGGAGTGAGACCAAGAGCATCCAGAACGCCTTGAAATGTGGGTTCTCTCTGTATCTTTCCAGGATTGAGTCTTCTGTTGCATTTCCCAATCTTAAGTCTTTTCTCCTTGGGAACGAGTTCCAGATCAAGTTTGATTTGTTGAGCGGTAATGGAAGACATGATTATGCTAATATTTGTCATATACAGTTCATATATAAGCAAATATATATATATATATATATATATATATATATATATATATATATATATAGTATATATATCAGTATATATAAATATAGTATATTGATATAGTATATATCACATAGAAAGACAATCTAGATCATAGACGAATGATTATAGATGCAAGTCCTGATTTACACTAAGAAATATGCACACAGATAGATAGGCAAAATATTAACACACATGAGACCCAGGAGAAACACATAACCATACAACACACTAACTATAGGCAATTTAAACAAAAACCAAGGCAATCACTAAAGATTTATAAGGAGAAACTAGACTTAAATTAATCACTAAGTGATAAGTTAAGGTTTAATTAAACTTAGATTAGATTACGAGATTTGATTACCAAGATTACGAGATTAATTCATCTAGAAAAAATATGTATAATTCGCCCTAAGCATGTGTATAATTTGCCTGTGTTGAGTACCTATGTATAGTTTACCTGTGTTACTTCTATGTATAGTTCGCCTGTATTAAATTCGTGTGTATAGTTCGCCTGTGTTAAATATGAATGATTAGTTAGGCTATATAAATGTGTATAGTTCGCCTGTATTAATCCAAGCGTATAGTTCTCCTACGCAAACATATAGTTCACCTACACAGCAGGCGTATAGTTCGCCTGTGTGTATAGTTCGCCCAGAGGAAATATACACAACTATTTTTCACATTATTTCAAACAACTAAAACCATTTATTCATGACCATATAGCATCTAGGAATCAGTTTAACACATTTAATCCATGAATTAACCACAAAACTCTTGTCTTTAGACTTATTCGACTCGAATAAATACGAAAACCCAAGATATTCAAGATTTTAACATATAAGCATGTTTAAGAACACTCAAATGCACACAAACAATCATTATAGTAGTTCTAAACCCAAACCCATGAACTTTTACAAGTTCATGCCATTTTCCTTACACACACACACATCTCTCTCATGATCATCCAAAACGTATGAATACGTTATCCCTATTAAAAACTATTATAGGTATAACATCTAGACCCCTATAGGACTAAAACCCCTTAATCAATTTAAAATTTCATCCACTTTTTAAGGTGATAAAATTTAGGTTGAATTTAGGGTTTTTCGAGCAAAATTCCAAGATTGGGTCTGATATATGGAAGTTTTAACATTAAAACAAGTGTACCTTAAGATTAAAACGAAGATAGAATGATTTATTGAAGGTTTGAAAATGAACAATGGAGGTTTAAGGTTTATGTTTGAGTAGTGTGATAGAAAAGAGACAATGGGGGTGTTTTTGTTAAAACTCTTTTGGGTTTTGGCAAAAATGCCCCCTAAGGTTTAGTAATGCTTCCATTATCCTAACAAACTTTACTTAGTTTCTCAAATGGTAAAATTAGTCCCTAAAGTTTAGGTATCAAGGATAGGTCTTACATTTTGCAATAATACCCTTAAAGAATTAAACACATGACAGATAAAGCCTGATTATGTTAAAATTAATTAACTCTCCTTTAATTATTCACCCTTTATTGTTTAAAACCGTTTCCTTTTATCACAAATTGCCCTTTTTGAAGAAGATATTTGACATTTTCTCCCCCTCAAACAATGACCCGTTTTCTATTTAAAGAGTTGTACTCGTTGTTTGAGTGGTCAAATGTCTTTATAAAAATGATTTTTTCTGATGAATTTCTAAAGATGATTATATTATTTTTGAAAATCAACACCCAAGAAATAAGATTTCTCTTATTTTGACACATAAGCGCACTGCCACGTACACTTATGGAATATAAGAAGCACGGGTTGTGATGCAAAGTAATCACAAGCCTTTGCATGGTCAAAAAGTAGACCATGCCTGAGTATAAATTCTCGTTGAGAGGTCAAGTTTTCTTTTTGAAATACTTGCCTTTAAGATGATGACCAGGTTGCTATCAGAAATAATAGCAAGCCATTTTTGGCATGTTTTGAAAGCTTTTAAACTTCTGCTCAAACTTCATTTACAGCCCCGTATCATTATTAAATGACATTTCTAAGGCCGTAAATGTTATCCATTTTTAGAAGTCATGCCAATGATACATATTTTTATATTTTTCTGATTATTTAATTTTTTTAATTTTGTTTTTGAAAAATTTATATTAAAAAAAATATTTAATGAAGTTATTATAGTTTATCTTATGTACATATAATAACAGATATGCCGTTACCACCATCACTCTCGATCGTTTCCTCTGCCAGACGTGTTAACGTTTCCGGAGACATACTTCTCATACCGAGCTTTTCGATCAAGAAGTTGAATCTTTTTCTTGGTAAAGGTTTAGTGAAGATGTCAGCTAGTTGGTATTCAGTCCGGACAAAGTTTAGCTCCGATAAATTCCAATGTCTCCACTTGCTCCTTTAATAAAAGTAGCGAACAATCGATGTGGTTTTGGCTCATAGAGTGGATGAACATATATAGCAGCATAATGCAATCCGCACTAATAAGCTTGTTGGTTCAGCAGTACGAGAGGAATATCTTATTGAATTGAAAGCCAATTCTGTTAGCTGTGAACGCATCAATAAGGATTTGAGCACAACACCTCAGATTAAGGCAATATATATTCAGCCTTTGTACTCAGATGGGCGTGCTCTTTATGCTTCTTGTGAATGATCCAGGCTAACAAGTTTAGTCCACCTAAGAAATGAGCACTTCTGAGTGTTACTTCTTTCTCTGTGCTCCTAGTGTCCTGATACCCCGCTTGATCTGCATCTTTAATATGCTGTCAAAGACATACCGGTATCCTTCGAGTAGCAGAGACCCATGTTAATGGTTCCTTTTAGTTATCGAAAGATCTGTTTAACCGCATTTAAGTGCTTTTTGGTAGGCTTTGCTTGATATCGGGCACATAAGAAAACTGCATAAATAAGGTCTGGCCTACTGGATGTTAGATACATGAGGGATCCAATTATGCCACGGTAAAGTGTAGCATCAACTGGTTTCCCTTGTAGATCTTCATCCAGTTTACTCTTTTCTACCATAGGTGTGTCTACAGAATCACTAGTTATCATATCATATTTTTAACAATTTCAGAAGCATATTTAGATTGGTTTATAAAGATGCCTCTAGGACTTGGAGAAATTTATAGTCCTAAAAAGAATGACATCTGCCCCATCATTGATATCTTGAACTTAGTGGTCATCTGATTAGCAAACTCATTACATATGGCAGTATTAGTGGATGCAAATATTATATCGTCAATATAAATTTGTACCAGTAATAAGCCGTTCCTAGCTTGTCGAGTGAAGACTGTTAGATCAACTCCACCTTTGGAGAAATGTTGTGAGATTAGGAAGCTTGACAACATGTCATACCATGCACGTGGTGCTTATTTGAGACCGTATAGAGCCTTTTTCAAGCTTGTTACAATATGCGATGGGTTTATCCTGATTACATATCCTTCTGGTTAAGAAACGTAGACCTCTTATTTGAGTTCGCCATTTAACAAATCCGTTTTGACGTCCATTTGGTAGATCGTCATATTCTTATGAGTGGCATTTACGATGAAGATACGGATGGCCTCTATTCTAGCAACCGGTGCAAATGATTCTTCGAAATCGATTCCCTTTTCTTGCATGAATCCTTGAGCAACTAGTCTAGCCTTATTCTTAAGTACCCCGCCAAATTCATCCGTCTTGACTTTATAAATCCATTTAAGTTTGATCAATAATACTTTATCTGGACACGGCACCAATTCCCAAACTTGTATCCTTTCAAATTCATGAATTTCTTCTTGCATTGCATCGATCCATGACGGTTAGGTCATTGCTTATTTGAAGTTATTTGGTTCTACAAAAGTTAGGAAGGCATCAAAATAACACCACATGGCATCAGTTTGGAGTTGCTTTCTCGTAGAGACAGAGCGAGAAGGAATGCCGATTACGTTTTCTATAGGATGATCCTTAGTCCATCTACCAAGGTGTTCAAATGGAGTGTGGGTTTGTCTCATATTCGATGATGGCCCTTGAGAAGTTGATTCTTCATGAGGAGATTCATTAAGTGGATCATCATGAAAGTTTGGTGTTTTTGGTGATTCTTCAAAACCTTGAGAAATGGTTAGAAAATGTTCTTGTTCTTGTGTTGATGGAATACTGGTTGATGGATCATCCTGGTCAATGCAAGTTGACATAGGAGAATCGGCTAAAACCACAGCTCTTGGTGCAACAGCGTCTTGAACTGGAGTAACAACAATTGAGGGAGGATTGAAGTATTCATCGAACATAGGTTGAAACAAGTGATCCCAATCATCTCTATTTGGTAGAATACAAGGTTGTTGAGAAACAGGGTTTGGAACGAGTCCTGAACTAGAGGAGTCATACATTGAAGCCCAGGTCCTGAACTGAATTGTTCAGAAGCCATTGTTGTCAGCTCATTGAATGACACATGAATTGTATCAATAATTTTCTGGGTTCTTTTGTTGTAGATTCTGAATGCTTTCTTTGCGGGCACGTAACCAACGAAAATACCAATGTCATCTTTTGCATCTAATTTACCCAAGTCGTCATTGTCATTGGTAGGATAACAAAGTGCACCAAAGACTTAAAAGAATGATAAATCCGGTTTCTTATCCTGCATAAGCTCATATGGAGTTTTGTTGTATCGACGGCGGATTATTGAACGGTTTTGGGTGTAACAGGCTATGTTGATAGCTTCGGCCCATAAAAATAATGAAGCTTTAGAAAATATTAACATTGTACGAGTAGCTTCTACAAGAGTTCAGTTTCGCCTTTCGACAACGCCGTTCTGCTAAGGAGTGCGAGCAACAGATGTTTGATGCGGGATGCCAACATTTTCATAAAATTAACGAAGTATCTGATTCACAAAATCGGTTCCATTATCTGTTCGAACATTACAAACAGTGGCATTCAAACGAACTTGAATATTTTTGATGCATTTGATGATGGCCTCAGGAGCCTCATCTTTTGACCTCAAAAATCTAACCCAAGTAAATCTTGAGTAACCGTCGACAATCACTAAGATATACCTTTTCTCGTTAATACTCGCCACACGCATCGGGCCACACAAATCCATATGCAAAAGATATAGCTTCTCTTGGTTAGTATCTTTAGCTTTGGGTTGATAGGAGGATTTCTTGCTTTTTCCTAATGCACATGCTGAACACAGATGATCTTTCTAAAATTTAAGTCTTGGAATGCTCGTGCAGATCCGTCTTTAGCTAGCTTGTTTAATAGTACCGAAAGTGAGATGATAGCCGACGGGTGCCAAACCAGTTTAGTTTGTAGCTTTAACTAAAGAAAGATCAGAGATGTTCTAAGCATATCATCAAGAGAGTTTGTGTACAAATTTGTATCTCGTGATCCGAAAAGAAGATCAACACCTTCTAAATTACGAATAAAGCAAGTGTTTTTCCGAAATACGACTTCAAGATCCCTGTCACAAAATTAACCAATAGAAAATAAGTTATGTCCAAGCCCCTCGACCTAGTATATCCTTGAGATAGTAACATTTCCTAGCTGATAGTCACCATACCCCATAATTCTTGTAATATGGTCATTCCCAAATCTAACTGTACCCAGAAATTTACTAACAAAGTTCATGAGCTGAGAGCGGTTTCCTATCATGTGTTTCGAACATTCGGAGTCCAGATACCAGAGAACAATCTGAACAACCTGCCATGACAAGAGAAGAAGACGATGGAATATCTGTAGCATTGGATCCCCAAGTAGGATTGGGTTCCGAGTGATTAGCAGTCTTAGATTCTACAATCTTAGCCTTTTTACTCGAACCTATATTTTTAACATTTTTGGGTTTCCTGCTATAGACTTTAAGCTTTGGTTTTTGTGTTTCAACTGAGTGGAAAGTGGCTTGCTTAGGAGGCACTACGTTAGCTGAAGTGATCCTAGTTAAAGGGCATGAATTACCAACTATAGTGAAAGTTCTGCCTGTTGTTTCCACTTAATCCTACTTCAGTGATACATGGACCTATAGGTTTACAAATATTTTGTTTTTATGTTTCTTAGGCAGATTTAGAACAGCTATTACCATTTTTCACAAATATCAAGAAGACTTATCCTGTACATCATCAAACAAAGATTTTCTTACAAAGTAGCCACAAAATAGATCAGACTTCGCAGTTTAACTTGATTTGCTTAAATTATCTCACAAATAGGTTCTACAACACGATCTGTTTTATAACTTTTCTAGTTGGCTTCTATTTTATTCTTAATGTTCCTACTTGGTGTATGCGATATCCTATCATTCCTTTTATTGCTAGTAGGCTTTGATCCGTACTTACTAGTAGAACACTTCAATCCTGTAGAAGACAACACGGGTGTGTTAGAATCTAATGTTATTGATGACTCTACCTGTTTACTGTTGCTTGAGGGTGTGAGAGGTTCATCAAACCTAACTTTCTTGACCTTGTTTTTGGGTGTGACAACACCTTTCTTGGATCTAAAGATTATCGCAATTAAGGCATGTATCTCGAACATATACAAGTAACTCCTGAATTCGTTGGGCATGCTTACAAGCAAAGTCTAACGCACTATCTAAAGATTGTTTTGATTTAGCTTGTTTGACTATTCTCTGAAGAATATCAGCTTGTTCTTGAGTGTACTTAAGGTAATCTATGTGAGCTTCCTTATTTTGCAATAACCTAGGAGCCAAAGGTTCTAAATCTAGCTTGAACATTCCTGGAACAATAGTGGTGGCAGATGGTATTTGTGTAGCAATATCAACAATGTCTTTTCCTTCTATTTTTCGTAAATCGTTTTTCAATGACGTTATCATAAAAACCTTATCTTGAAGTTGAGCTTTTAAATCCTCATTCTCTGTAGATTTTAAGTTCAATTTATCAATTAATGAGTCACTTTGTTCTTTTGAACGAACACGTGTCTTTTTAATTGAGTCAAACTGCTCTTTAAAAACCTGTTTAACATGATTAATTTCATTACAAAGACGCTCGTTTTCCGAAAGCAATTTTGCCACACTATTATCCAGTTCCACATTTTTTGTCACAATTTCACCATAATCATTATTGACATTCTCTTCCTTGGACTTTTGTCTCATTGACTTTATAATATCCTTCAACTTATAAATGGTAGTGACTTTGTCTTGAAGCTAAGCTTTTAAATCATTATTTTTAAAGAATTCTGGAATTTCGAGAGTATTTTGATTATCACAAGATTCACGTTTTTGAAAAATTTATTGATTAAGTTGTATTGAGCATTCTAGAGAAATACAGTGTTTTTCAAGTTGTGAGTGACTTTTCAAAAGATCATTAAACGCATTTTGTGATATCAAAAGCTCCGCCTCAAGATTACAATATTCTTTTTTTCCATCCATATTCACAGATTCACCAAACAAAGACATATAATTCATAACAGTTAAGAGAACATCTTGATACATGATTTGTTGTAAGAGTCGATCATTTTCCAAAAGTAATTCTTTTTTAGCAATTTCCAAACATTGTTTGTCGACTGAATGACTGTTGGAACAGCAGCCGTTCCATTTGGTAAAAAAACGACTTTACTTCCATTATTTCATTTAGAAGATCTTTATCAAACACATTGAAGATGTCTTTTAAAGATTTTAGAAATGGAAATAATTTCATTGTTAACAAACTTTTGTTTTGTTCAAACCCATATTCACCTTCTGTACGGGGCATATGTGTAGTTCATTATCTTACCAATGTCAAACTTAGCAAGGTGGAATTTAAGCTTTTTAAGGCTTTCATTCACCAAGGATATCTTAGGAAGTTCCTTAGGAGCTTCGATTTTGACAGGTAATGCATCAGAAGGTTTATTGGTAGGATTCGGCATACGCTAACTTCAGAAAGCTTTGTTTCAGCCGACAAATTCTTGTTGTGGAGTAAAAACGTTTCCCAAACATCGTTAGTTAGTCTATTTAACTTTTTATAATCAATAGGTTTATGAGAAACATTTTTATTAATAACCTCTGGATCCTTTGCTTTTTCAGACATTTTTGATCGACTCTCTTCTTCCAAAATCAATGTTTCCTCATCATCAATCACAGGCATAGCAACATGTTTATCAGACATAACAATACCATCATACAAGGTTGGTTTAATCCGTTGAGCTTTCTTAAGGTGAAATGGATTTTGATAACCTAGAGCTTGTCTATGTATATTATCATAGAAAGCTTGTGGCTTAGTTAACATTTGCACTGTTTGAGCAGACTGACCCACTTTAAAAAGAATATTATCAAGTTCCTTTATCTTCTTTTCCAAATCAATTTCGTTTTCCATATATTTATCTTCTTTTTCTTTGGATTCATTTTTGAAAACCGTGAATGTTTGTAATAAACATTCCTTTTCTTTGATTTGTTTTGAAAGATTTTGCTCAAGTGAGTCAACTTGTTCTTTCAGTGCAAGCTTCTCCCTAATCATATCATCCATTTGAGAATCAATCATCTTTTCACGACTACTTAAATCGATATTAAGGCGTTGTTCAAATGTTTTGACTCGTTCTTTATATCTCTCTAGCTCAGCGGTTACAGATTCATTATTATGTTCCTTATTAGCCTTTTCCCAATTATTTACATGATTAATCATTTGTTCTGACATTTGTTATATCACAGATAAAATCATTGAATCTTGTTGTGCCTGCAAATGAATATCTTGAACATTTGCCTGTTGCGTTTCTTGCAAATATTGAGAGTACGGAATGATATTGTTATCACTATGTATCTCATTATCTGTAAAATCCACAGCTGGTGTTTGTTCAAAATCCTGCATTGCATGCACACTTTGATTTTCCATATCATTAAGATAGGTGTCAAAAGGAGGTACCTCTGAGATAACATGAGAACCATAGTTGAAAATGTTGGCCATGAGAACCGCTTGTGCATTCGAGATATAATCACAGTTAGCATTATACGTATCAAGATCCTTAGTCTAAAAGGCAGCAGTGTTTGGAATGATTGTTTGAACTGCTTGACCGTCTGGAACCCCTGGATCTGCAAGAAATGCGAGTTGGTCTTCATCCAGAATTTGTCCAGCTTCCTGAGCTTTAGCTAACACTGATTTCTCCTTATACCATGCTTCATTCCTCGGTCACTTAGGCTGAGTGCATTGTTTAGCCATATGTCCTTCACATTGACAGTTGTAGCATTTAACAACCCTTGCCTGTCTGCTTGTATTGCTTCCCCTAGAGCTAGTAGCATTACTCTTATACCTAGTACCCGAATAACTTTAACCTTGTCTCCCCTATACTTGTTGCACTGTGACCCTACCATAGTGGCATGGTTTCTTGGATTCGAGGAAGTTCTAAGTTGATTATTGGTTAAAGGGAACCTTGACAAAGCTACAGCAGTTAGAAAGGCCATTGCTTTGTTGAGACAAGCAATTGGATCATCTCCTAGAGAGAATACAGGAATAGCAAAACTTAAGTCTATAAGAGGTGACTCAGTCATTGGTTGTGTAGTAACTTGAGGTGATGGATAAGCAATTTGTGGAACAGATGAGGTTTGATGATTCATTTTAGAGTGATATGGATATGATGATGGAACGGATGAATGATTGAATTGAGGTTGTGATGGATAAGTAGATGAGTAATGTTGATTAGGATGAATTGATCCAAACTGAGATGGTGAAAACTATCATTGAAGCTGAGAATTGTTATAT
The DNA here is from genome assembly GCA_026074375.1 of Tanacetum coccineum. Lineage (NCBI taxonomy): Eukaryota > Viridiplantae > Streptophyta > Magnoliopsida > Asterales > Asteraceae > Tanacetum > Tanacetum coccineum. The sequence continues at coordinate 61,952 of BQNB010003595.1, forward strand.
GAAGACTGATAAATGTTAAAGTGTGGTGGTGTCATCTGCTGATTTGCTACAAATACAAGTGGATCTTGATTGCGTTCACGCAGAAGACGGACTTCATTTGCATGGAGTTCATGTTGTTCAAGATAGGCATGAAGCTGATCAAAGTTCGTTGTATGCAAATCCTTCACGAGCTTGACATCAGTCACAAATTTTCTCCATTCTGGTGGAAGACTGTTTAAGAACTTTGTATTCACTTGAAATTGCTCAATTTTCATGTTGTAGATGTTCATATCATTAATCAGCTGTATGAATCTCAAATAATACTTGTGAAGTGTTTCCCCCTTAATGTGAGTGAACTTATCAAATGCATCATAAAGCTTACATTCTTTCTCCTGCTTAGTCAACGAAGTGCCATGCAACAGTAATTTAACTCTCTCTCATAAATCATTAGTAACTCTGTGATGATTTATAAGTGAATAGATATCAGCTGGTAGACCTTGAAGAATGATATTGGTAGCTTTCATATCACAATCAGCTTGAATTTTCTCAGCAGCAGATAATTCAACATATTTCTTTGTTCTGATCACACCATTCTCTTCAACTGTAGGCCAAATGAGTGGACCATTTTCAACTGATTCAAGTATCATTCTCCCATGCTCTCTATTTTGCATGTAAAGTTCCATTCGACTTTTCCACGAATCATACAAGTCCTTGTCCAACATCGGTGGACGATTATCAGCACCGGAGAGAATCATATACTCCGCAAGAGTATTCTTTTGTCCAAGTGGAATAATTGAATCTATTTTAATGTGAAAAGATTAAATAATCGTACAGTGATTGGAGGTTGTTGTGATAAAGTGAGGTTTGATTAATGAAGTTGAGCCTTATGGAATACACGGGATTTTACAATTCTTGATCAAACTAGGAAATCAAGCTTTCACGGGATTTTACAAATCAAAGAACAACCGTATAATTCACCTAATGAAAGTGTATAGTTCTCCCAAGTAAAGTGTATAAATCACCCAAGCAAATTATTTATAAATCTTCTTAAGAAACAATGTATAAATCTCCCTTGGAAATGAACATGTATAATTCGCCTTTGTATAAATCTCCCTTGCAAAAGATTACGTATAAATCGCCCTTGGCAAGTCACGTATAAATCGCCTATAGAACAAACACGTATAAATCGTCTATAGAACAAATACGTATAAATCGCCTATAGAACAAACACATATAACTCGCCTATAGAACCAACACGTATAAATCGCCTATAGAACAAATACGTATAAATCGCCTATAGAACAAACACGTATAAGTCGCCTATAGAACCAACACGTATAAATCGCTTATAGAACAAACACGTATAATTCGCCTGTGGGACAAAACGTATACTTCGCCTGACCAAATACAACATATAATTCGCCTATAGGAAACGTATAAATCGCACAATACACTTCGAAACTCAAAAATCAAGAATCTTAAAAAGACTCACTTTTTAATGTTTTTACCCGATTTTTCTTGTACTTCTTACCTATCTAAGACTAGTAAAACCTTAAAAACACAAACTTTAACATTTTTGACACGAAAAATTTGAAATCAAGATTCTTGGTACAAAACCCTTTTTCTAACCAAAAAGACTTAAAAAGATGAAGTTTTTGATGGTTTTTTAAAGATTTTCTTGTACTTCTAGCTTAAACAAAGATAAATAAAGAGTAAAGTTTAAAGCTTTATGGTTTTTCAACCCTCAAAAAGTGAAAACTTTTTGAATAGATCAAACCAAACTATACGAACAAAAAGAGTAGAAAAACACACACAAAACCTTCATAAACACCCCATGGCTCTTGATACCAATTATAGAATATCTTAACACATATAATGGAAGGATTCTAATGGAGTTTAGAGAGAGAAAGATGTGGTTGGATGAGAAAGAAACACAAAAGACAATATTAGATTAAGTGTGTGTGAAACAAATGAACAACCAACACCCTCTCCATATGTGGAGAGGGTATAAATACTTCTAGCTTAACCGGCCATGGGCTTGTGTCATGGGATTACTATTTATCTTTGGCCTGGTTAGCTTGCTAACATAACATATGTTTAATCTATGAGCTACGACTATCTATATTGGTAGTGACCGATACTTTTTCGTATTTCTAATAGTGAAATCTCGAGTCAGATACTCAAGGAGTAAAGTAGGGCGGAGAAGAGCTTCGTAGCCGAACCACTATAAATCTTAGTGTCTTGTTTTGATCGTTATTTACCTTATCTCTTTATATTGCTTGTGTCTCTCATTTATTGTATGTATCATTATTACAAGTCATTAGTTATATTGATTGGTTTATATTGTTGATTGATTGAACATATACTCGAATCTGACAATTTTAGAAGTAAAATTTTAAAACGCTAATTAACTTGTAAACTATTCAAACCCCCTTCTAGTTTCCATAGAGTTTGTGCCTGAAAGGCAAGCGATAAGCTAATGTTATATCAACCAATTAGGAAATTCAATTTGCTTTATTAAAGTTAGTAACATAATAAAATTTAAGAGCCGAACAAAATAATGCACAGGGCATCACATTTAACACTTGCTACAGCAGCACACGAATTCCCAGAATTGCATAATGGAAACATACCTATGGGATTTCCTAAAGACGTTGGAGTTGTTGCTTGGGGATAGTTGTTAAAAAGCATAGGATTCACATAGGGTAACCATATGGATCTTAATCATCCAGCTACGTTATCATTAAATTCTTGCCCGAATGCATCAGCAGGCAAGTTAATAACATCATGATGAATATAACAAAGACTGAGATTTCCACTTCGCCTGTAAGGTACCTTCATGCGTCTACAACATTACAATGAGTACGGAGCCAGAGGGTGTCCCGCGGGTGCGCGGGACACCTATGGATTTTTTTCGATGTAGTGTTACTTTTTGAGAAAAACAACGATATTTTCCAAATGTATCATAAATGCACCCGTTCCATCAAAATGTGTTTCTAGTCTTATCGTTTTAATGAAATCTTCGTTTTAATTAACTTTTTAACTCTATTATATTACGGTTAAAAAAATGTGTGCACCCGGTCATATTTATTCTTGGCTTTGTCCCTAACAATGGCCACATGACAAAGCAAATAATCATTTACGAAAACCTTTATGTGGATAAAACAGTTCTGAACACATGCTTACTAAAAAAGATATGATAAATATGAAGATTGACAATTAGTAATTGTTAAGGAAATTATAATGTTTACTTAGATACATTTTCAAATTTTGATTTTGTCAAACTGTAAGGTCAAACAGACATGACCCTCAGTTGCATGATGTGACAGGCATTTGTGTAGTTACTCAAATAACTAAGTCAAGCCTACTCCCAAACCAACCCATTTCAGCCCCCAAAAGCCACACTGTTAGCCTTAATTTTATATAAGTCGAACAAGAATGTTATCGCTCTTATTAGTCAAAGTTAGTCTTGTAATGTAATAGGCTAGTCGGGTTCAACGGACTTGGATTGTAATCTAATATTGTCCGTGTTTTGGGTTTAAAGCCCACCTCAAGCCAAGCCCGGCCCAAGAAGAAAGTCCACACACTTCATGTGGGTATGAGATTATAAATAGGACCCTCTCCACGTATGGAGAGGGTGTTGGTTACCATTTCTTACATTTGTATGTGTTTGTAATCATCCACTACTCCTCTCTTTCTCTCTAATATAATCTTCCATCTTTGGTTTCTCTCTCTAGTTTCTCTCTCTACTTTTTCTAGCTTATTGCTTATTTGGTATTGCATATTAGTTGTGATATAGGTTAAGTTTTGGGATAATATTTGGTATCACTCGCATCGGGTGGGTTTAGTGGTTAAGTGGTTTGTGCTTATTTGAGCTTATTCGACTTATTCAGGCTTATAGGATTATTTTTACATTCAGTTTATTTTTTTCTTCTGTTTCTATGCATCAAAAACGCATTTTCTTTGGGCTTCAAATAGTTTTTCTTTGAACAACATTATTGGGCTTATTCAGTTTTAGTTTATGCAACAGTAGGTTGCGTTTCGTTTGAATATAAAAAGGTTTGTTTTGTGTTTAACCAATAAGGTTGCGTTTTTGTTTTTTGATAAACAGTTAAGAGATTATTAGCATAGTTTTTTTGTAGTTTTTGATCGCATCTGAATACAAAAAGACTCAAAACTGTTGCTTATTTTTGAACCTTATTGTGGTGAAAAGAGCTTACTTTCAAGATTATTACGAAGTTTTTTTTCTAGGATCCTTTGTTTTTGGGTACACGGTTTGAAGACAAGAAGGAGACCAAGATCGACAACTTTAGCTTCCAAAGAACAAGGACGTTTTTTTTGTTTCTGTATAAGATAAAAAATTTGTACATGGTGTGTTTTTGGTTCTATCTGAAGGTGAATAAGGCAATTCAAGTGCAAGGCGAATAAAGCTTGTTTATGTGTAAGGCGAATAAAGCAACAAACAGGGGAGGCGAATTAAGAATTTGTCTGTGAAGACGAATAAGGAATTTTTTGTCAAGGCGAATTAGGCAACAGGTGAGAGGCAAATTAAACTTCTTGTTAGAGGCGAATTAGGCATTGAAACTGGAGGCGAATTAGGCAACAAGTGAAGGCGAATTAATCAAAACTCAAGGCGAATTAGGTCTTGTAGCAGGAGGCAAATTAACCCTTCAATGAGAGGCGAACTATACTCGTTTTCAAGTCATTTCGGTTTTCGGTTTCGAGTGTCGGTTAATTACGGGTCTTCTAACTACAACCATTACAATCGCTTGTAGATCATCGTAGTGTGTTCATTTGTTACCGATGATAATCTTACAAGTTCGCGAGTCAAATTAATGTTTTGTTGCAATTTTCTATTTAAAAACGAAGAAGACGACTATTTGGAGGGATTTTTTTGTTAAATATCAAACTTTATCCAATATTGACACATGCAGTCACTGGTTTCAAAGTCTATTTCACAGTTAGTCCTTTGTTGAATTATTAACCCTTCAAGTTAAAACTCCTTTGCACCGTTGGTCCTTATTACCTATAATTCAGCCTTTAACCCTCCAAAGTGAACCGTTATTGCACCAATAGTCATTCCAACTTCAATTAACAACTGTGAAGCATTAAACTTCGATTTTAATTGCACAGTTAGTCCTTGTTTTTGTTTTAATCAACCGTTAATCATTTTAAATTGAAAGTGTGGTAACCGTTCATCGTTTCTAGCTCATCAATCGTTAATAAAAGCTCAAGTACTTCAACAACAACAAATTTTCATTCACAGTTTCTTCTTGATTTAGTAAAATCCTGAAAAAGTTGCTTCTTTTCTCGGTTTAAATCATAGATTTGTAAAATCCCGTGAACGTTAATTGAATTCGATCCACAACAACAATCACTTAATCTACTTAAGATCCGATATCCACTCACAACTTCATCAAAATGTCAAATACCAATAACAATTTGCAAACTCAAACATAAAATGCTCTTCACAATGCCATCATGGAAGCAGGTGGTAAAGATCGTCCACCAATGTTAGCAACGGGTAATTACGTTAAGTGGAAATCCATAATCAAGAGATACATCGACACCAAACCTAACAATGAACTCATCCACTATTGTCTCTAGAATCTACCTTATAAATTCAAATAGACTGAGAAGGTTGTTCTAGTTTTAGAAGACAGTTCAGAAACCACTATAGAAGGGTATATAGAGAACTACAAGAATGCTTCACAAGACATACGAGATCAACTGAATTCTAAAGCTGAAGCTGTTCAGATAATTCTCAAAGGGATAGATAATGACATCTACTCCACAGTTGATGCTTGTCCAAATGCATGTGAAATATGGAAAGCAATTAAAAGGTTGAAACAAGGTGAATCAATAAATGTTCAAGATCTTGAAACCAATTTGTATTGGGAGTTTAGAAAATTCACATCACGGGATGGTGAATCACTTGAATCATATTACTCAAGGTTCTACAAGATGATGAATGAGCTTGTCAGAAATCAGTGTGATGTTACCAATCATCAACTAAATGTTTAGTTCTTACTTCAACTACAACCAGAATGGCAAAGGTTTGTGACACTTGTTAAGCGGAGTTAATAGCTAAAGACTGTCTCCTATCACAAACTTTATGACATCCTAAAGCAGCACCAGAACGAAGTCAATGAGATAAGAGCTAAAAGACTAGCACGTACTGCTAATTCACTTGTACTTGTTGCTCAACAACAACCAGTTTACCATCCTCAAAACCATCCTAATCACTACACTCAAAATTCCTCAACCAGATCACAACAAGCTGCTACCAGAAACAGAGGTAAAGCAATTGTCAACTCTCCTCCACCCACTTATGATCAAGAACCTACTATGGTTGCTAAAGATGATGAAATGTCAAAGGATAAGGAGATTGATAAACTCATGGCTTTAATTTCTCTATCATTCAAGAAAATCTACAAACCTACGAACAACAACCTCATAACTTCATCAAACACTAGTAGAGCAAATCAGGATAATACTCCAAGGATTAACAAAGGCACTGGGTATGTGATAACATCAAATAGTTAATACATTTTAATATCAAATTCCCTATAAAAATGCTTACAATTATGTTATTAATGTATGAAAATGTTACTTAATTGTTTATTATTAGTTTCCAGGGACCAAGTGATAATTTTAGCAAAAGACAAGGGATTTAGACATGAAATGCACAAAAGTGAAGAGTCTGAGGCAGTTTACGACGTAACACCCCCAAAGGATTACGCCGTAACATATTCCAACGAAGAAATGAATCATCACACCCTTTACGGCTTAAAGCCTCTCTTACTTTACGCCACAACATTCAAATCTACAAAAGATGATTTATCTGAGTCAGCATTACGGCATAACATAGGCGACAAGGTTACGCCGTAACATCATTTTATGCCTAGAAGATTGGAAGCTTATGTAGCAAGATTACGGCGTAACGTCTCACAAGGGTTACGCCGTAAACATTTCGAAGCCTATAAATAGAGCCCTCATCCGGCTCATTCAGCATCACTCACCACCACCACTTCACACACAGTTCTAAGGGGTGAACCAAACCCCAAACATTCGAAGCATTTCATCTGAAGGTCCAAGGGAGAAGCCACTAGCATACTTATTGTATTTAATCATTCATTTCATCCTCTGTAATAATTATGATGATTTAATCCATGTCTTTATTCATTAATTCTTGCGTTGTTGTTACTATAAGCGGCTAAGCACTCCTAGTGATGGCCTAACCATGTAATTACTATTGTTGTGATTATGATTTCCTGTTTAATTATGATTCTATTAGATATCCTTATAGCCTTTCATTGAGCCCTATATTTTGGTAGCATAGAGGGTGGCTTAGATCTTATTAATCTTGATATCAGACTTACCATGTTAAACCTGGGATTAATGGGGTACTAGGATAGCTTAACATCTATCCCTGGTGTAGGAGTTAAACAGATTACCGCCTTTGTTACATTAAATACTTATAAAGCATGGGAACTCTTTCAGAGGGGGTTAATAATCAGTTTAGATTATAGATTGGTCTTAAGGGTAGTTGAGGTTTAACCACTGCAAGCTTGGATGCCCTGCTCGTGTGATCGTAAGGGAATGTGGGATCGCAGAGTAAGCATAAGACAGACCTTAAATGAAAATTCGGGTCTATCGACTTTAAAACCACTAATGGAACTTATAATTGAACATTGCACATGAAAATGTAATCATAGCATCGGTAATGAAATGGTTAGGTTAGCACGCCTTCTCCCTGATATCTTCTATCCATTTATTTTATTGCATTTACTTTCCTGTAATTCTTAAAATCAATCTTAAAACCATTTTCAATCGTGATAATAATCAAATTAGAACTATTAATCCTTAGCTCTTAGGACGACCTCGGATTTACCAAACTACTGCACTATTTTTGACCGGGTTTTCTGCCCGTTTGTGCGTGTATCAGTAATCGAGTTTTATAAATTTAAAACTTGGTAAAAATATATTTAAAGCAAAATACGCATTAGTATGATAATCAGAGGGGAGTTAATGTTGCTGGGGCTAGGGAGAATGTAGGTACACAAGTAGTACAAAAGTCTATGATTCAGTGTTATAATTGCAAGGAATATAGACATGTATTAAGGGAATGTCAAAAACCAAAACGGGCAAAGGATGCAACTTATCACAAGGAGAAAATGTTATTGTGTAAGAAAGAGAAAGCTGGATTTCAATTGAATGCAGAGCAAGCTGATTGGAGGGATGACACTGATGATGAACCTGAAGATCAGAAATTAGAAGCACATTATCTGTACATGGCACAGATTCAAGAGGTTACTCCAGATGCTACTGACAATTTTGGACCCATCTTTGATGTTGAGCCATTGCAAAAGGTATAAAATAATGATGATAACTATAATGTGTTTGCCATTAATGGTGAACATCCTGAGCAACCTGAATCTGTTAATAACACATATCCGATTGATCAAGATGAACATAACATAATTATTGATTCATTGGATATGAGTTATGATAGAGAACAAGATGACCAGGATGATTATGATCTTGCTAATGAACGTGATTTGCTTGCTTCTTTAATTGAGAAACTAAAATGTGAAACTGATGACAGCAAAAACCGTAATAAATTTTTGGAAACATCAAATAAGGCTTTAGTTGATAAATTGAAAGGTGAGATTGAGGATTCAAAACCAAAAATAAAAGTTTAGAATCATCAAATAACCATTTCAAATAAGCAAACAATGAGCTGTTAAAGACTAATCAGTTGATGTTCAAAGACCTTAAGAAGTTCCAAGCTGAACTTGATAGGTATCATGATGTGAATTATGCGTCAAAGGTGGCAATTGATTGTGAAAAAGCTAAAGGGGATTTAATGTCATACAAAATGGAATCTGAAAAGTCATTTAATGAATATACTCGAAAGATAAATGATTTAAATCAAACGAGTTCAGAAATGAAAAAGGAGCTTTTTGCACATCAAGAAACCATCTCCATAATGTCACAAGAAAAAGAGGCTTAGATTAAGTTTTACAAAACTCGTGAAGACAAAGAAATTGAAAAGGTCATTGCTTTTGAAAATAAGGTCAAAGCTTTAGATGATATTGTTTACAAAACCGGTTAATCAGTTCAAATAACGAATATGCTTAATCGTAATTGTAAAATGAGTTTTGTTAAACCTGAGTTCCTCAAGAAAGCTCAAAGAGCGAATCCTCGTCTGTATGATATAGGTTGCTATAATGATAATCTTGCTTTAATGTTAGCTCCTGAATCTGACGAAATGATTCGTCTTGCCCAAGAAAGTCGATCAAAATTAAGTGATTTAATCAGACCTTTTGATTATAAAAACTTGAATAATCTTTATGATTTGTTCGTTCCACAACGTGAAAAGTCGTCTGAACAGAGATATTTTTCAGAAAGGTCAAAAATGAGTCATACACCTGTCAAGAATGAAAATTCAAAAGAGTCTTTTAATAAACAAACAACTTTGTTAGAAAAACAGATGGATGAATCCATTCCGTGGGATCAAAAATGTAAAAGCTCTAAAGAACTTTTCAAAATTAAAAGTAGTGTTGACACGATTTTTGATGGAGTGGAACGTTGCAAACAAACAATCGCTAAAAGAACATATTTTGGTCACATAGATCCATTCATTCAAAATACAATTGAAGGAAATTTTTGTCCCCAAATTCGAAGAATCAATGCTGATTTAGAAAAATTTCACTTGTGTTTGAAAGAGGAAATGGTTGCTGATTTGAGATACTTTAATTCTCTTGAACATGAAGTAGACTCTCTCAAATACCAACTGGTAACTCAAAAAACACAGTTTTTGAATGAAATCGATCGACTTTCCAGGGAATATTATTATGCTGATAACATGAATGCTATACTTGGTGTGTATACTACTCTTGATGAATTCACTGATTTACAATGTGATTATGTAGACCAAGTTGTCAAATGTGAACGTCTTAAGAAAGAGCTTTCAAAAAGTAATACAACGTCAAAGAGTTTTGAAGCACTTCAGAAACATGCGATTAATCTTGAACTTGCTTTACAACAATGTAAAGAACAGATAAAAATGACAAAGCTTTTAAAGAAAATTAGTCAAACGTATTTCTGAAAGAACGTGAACAATATTTTAAAATTCAAGACTTGAAAGCTTAATTACAAGACAAAGGAATTGCAATAAGTGATTAAAGAAACTCATAAAAAATATGAAAGGAAAATCTGTGAAAACTAAGTTTGAAAAATCATCTGTTATTCGACAACCGAATGCTTTTAAAAGTCAAAGACAATCAGTTTTAGGTAAACTGGCTACTTTTTTAGATTCTCTTGCAAAGACAGATTTTTCAAGGTCAAAGTCAGTTACCACAAATAATGTGTCCAATGATTTTTCAAAACCAATCACTGCACAGATTTTGCCTCAGAATGTGATTTCAATTCTAAAGAACACAAATGTAATTACACCAAGAATCTACAAAGTGCACACAAGGCCTAATCAAACTAGAACACCACAGTTGCCTCAAGACATTAGGAAAACTAACAAACGCGTGTCTTTCTCTACAAGGGTAATTTCCACTACTAGTGTTAGCAAACCACAACTTAAGAGCAATCGATTAGAAGATAGAGTCATGCATAACAATAGTGAAGGGAAGAAACAACAAGTAGAAGACCACCGTAGGAATTTTAAGTTTTCTAATAATAAAATGTTTGTAACTGCGTGTAACGACAATTTGAATGTTAAGACCTCGAATGTAAACTTTGTTTGTGTTACTTGTGGAAAATGTGTGTTGAATGACAATCATGATATGTGTGTTCTTCATTATATTAATGGCGTGAATTCTAGGACTAAAATGCCTATGGTTGTGCCTATTAGTACTAGAGAACCCAAACGAACTGTGAACCAATCTATTGTAACACCCCTTAAGAGAACAGTTGCTTCAGAATCCACTAATTAGAAACCTAGAAGTAAACTTAAGAAGCAATATGAGTAGATTAGTAAGACATGTAAATGGTGGTACTCTAAGATCACACCACCGGGATATAAATGGAAACCTAAGACTAGTACAGTGAATGTTAAACCAAATGTTAGTATGCCTATAGGAATTAAGTCTAGAACTACTACTATTTTGGAACCCACGACTCTTAAGATATCCACTATATCAAATACTCCATCGTCTTCTAATTCTTTTGCAGCTCGTAGAGATAATTCTATTCATCATCGACTCTGGGTGCTCAAAGCACATGACGGGAAATCTCAAGCTTCTAAGTAACTTTGTGGAGCAATTTTTAGGTACGATAAAGTTTGGAAATGATCAAATTGCACCGATTCTTGGTTATGGAGATCTGGTTCAAGGGAATGTAACTATCAAAAGGGTTTATTACGTCGAAGGGCTGAATCACAATTTATTCTCTGTTGGTCAATTCTGTGATGCGGATTTGGAAGTTGCTTTTTGGAAGTCTACATGTTACATCCGTGATTTGAAGGGAAATGATCTACTCACAGGTTCTCGTGGCACAGATCTGTATTCCATCACTCTTCAAGACACATCCACTCCCAATCCAATTTGCTTAATGGCTAAAGCTACATCGTCACAAGCATGGTTATGGCATCGTCGTCTCTCACATCTAAACTTCGATACCATCAACTTGCTTTCGAAGTATGATATTGTGACTGGCCTTCCCAAATTGAAATTCGTCAAAGATCATCTTTGTTCTTCTTGTGAGTTGGGGAAAGCAAAATGTAAGTCTTTCAAGACAAAAACTACCCCAAGCTCAAAGAGACGGTTACAAATTCTACACATGGACTTATGTGGTCCCATGAGGGTAGAAAGCTTTAATGGTAAGAAATATGTGTTGGTAATTGTTGATGACTATTCAAGATATACTTGGACTCACTTCTTGAGATCCAAAGACGAAACACCAGAAGTTCTCATCGATTTCCTCAAACTTGTTCAAAGAGGACTTCATGCTCAAGTTAGAACAGTTCGAACTGACAAAGGCATGAAATTTTTGAATAAAACTCTTCATGCATACTTTGCTCAAGAAGGGATTGAACACCAAACGTCAACTGCTCGAACACCTGAACAAAACGGCGTTGTCGAAAGACGGAACCGTACTCTTGTTGAGGCTGCTCGAACAATGCTAAGCGCCGCTAAAGTTCCTTTGTACTTTTGGGCTGAAGCAATTGCCACAACATGTTTTACTCAAAACCATTCACTCGTAATTCCTCAACATGAGAAAACACCTTACCATATCATAAATGGCCAAAAACCGTCTATAAAGTTCTTTCACATTTTTGGCTCTCTTTGCTACATCGTCAGAGATGGTGAAAATCTTGACAAAATGAAGGAAAAAGGTGATGCATGTATTTTTGTAGGGTACTCTACTCAGTCAATAGAGTACCGAGTATATAACAAGAGAACAAGAGTAATGGTTGAAACCATTCATGTTAACTTTGACGAATTGCCTCTAATGGCGTCAAATCACGTCAGTTCTGACCCCGTTCTACAATGTCCGACAACGGCACTTGAACACGCCAGTTTAAGTCCCAGTCCCTAAAGTCAAGAAAATGTTCCTCAAGAAGCTAAGACAGTAACAATGTCAAATGAGCTGGATTTGCTATTTAGCCTAATGTTCGATGAATTACTCAATGAAACTACTCAAGTTGTGTTAAAGTCTTCTACTGTAACTACTGTTGATGCACCTAATCAACGTCAACAACAACACACAACTCCATCTACTTCAACAACTGTTGCTGCAGATATACCTCCATTGAACATTCAAACAACACCTGAAACTACAAGTCAAGTACCAACTCAAGCACCAACTGTCACTGCTACTGAGAACACTAATCAAGCAGAAACTAATAAAGAAAATACACAAGTTGAAGAAAACGAATTTATCAACATCTTTAGTACACCGGTACAAGAACGAGGGGAGACATCATCTTGTTATGTTGACTCGTCAAACATGCATACATTCTATCAACGACACCCTTCTGAACATCATTGGACAAAAGATCATCCATTAGAACAAGTCATTAGAAATCCTTCTCAATCAATAAGAACAAGACGTCAGCTAGAAACAGATGGCGAGATGTGTATGTTCGCATTCACCATGAGTCGAACCGAACCGAAGAACATCAAAGAAGCCATGACTGATTCTGTATGGATTGAAGCGATGCAGGAAGAACTTCACTAGTTTGATTGATTAGATGTATGGGAATTAGTTGGCAAACCACTCTATAAAAATGTCATTAACATGAAGTGGCTCTGGAAAAACAAACGTGATGAGGAGAACACTGTAATTCGCAACAAAGCTTGTCCTGTAGCTAAGGGATACAACCAGCGGGAAGGAATCGACTTCGAAGAGTCATTTGCTCCAGTCGCTCGATTGGAAGTTGTCCAGTTATTCGTTGCGTATGCTGCACACAAGTCATTTCCTATATACCAGATGGACGTCAAAACAGCGTTTCTTAACGGTCCTCTAAAGAAAAAAGTGTACGTTAACCAGCCAGATGGATTCATAGACCCACATCATCCTGACAAAGTCTATCATCTCAAAAAGGCTTTATATGGACTCAAGCAAGCTCCAAGGGCATGGTACGATGAACTCTCCAACTTTCTGATATCCAAAGGATTCTCAAAAGGTTCTATTGATCCAACTATGTTCATTACTAAAAAAGAGGAAGACATATTGCTTGTGCAAATTTATGTTGATGACATTATTTTTGGTTCTACGAACCCAAAACTTTCAAAAAGATTTGAAAAACTAATGCACAGCAAGTTTGAAATGTCTATGATGAGGGAGCTGAAATTCTTTTTAGGAATTCAGATTCACCAATCCCCACGTGGTACCTTTATAAACCAAGCTAAGTTTGCTCAAGAGATACTTAATAAGCATGGTATGACCTCATGTGATAGCATTGGTACTCCAATGGTTACGAAAAACCTAGATGCTGACTGGAGTGGAACTCTAGTTGACCAAACATAATATCGTAGTATGGTCGGAGCACTCATGTACCTAACAGCAAATAGACCAGATATTGTACATGCAACATGTTATTGTGCTCGCTATCAAGCGAGACCGACTGAGAAACATCTCACTGCGGTTAAACGAATCTTTCGGTACCTTAAGAATACCATTAACATGGGACTTTGGTATTCGAAGGACACCGGATTCGAACTAACATCTTTTTGAGATTCGGATTACGCGTACTTTGGTATAGAAACGAGAAAATAATTAAATTATAATTAAATTACACTTTTTATAAAATAAAAATATTTAATAAATTAGTCATCATTTTATTCAGTAACGTTTGTTGATAACGCAAATATACGGGTTAAAAATTTGTTTCTATTTATATCATGCAAGCTGTCTCGATACACGTAAAAGCACATCTGGTGGTATACAATTTCTAGGTGGTGATAAGTTAGTTAGCTGGTCGTCAAGAAGTAAGACTGCACTTAAATATCATCAGCAGAAAGCGAGTGTGGTGTCTTTATCTGTGTGTTTGTCAAGTTCTATGGTTTGAGAACTCACTTATAGATTATGGCTTTCACTTTGAATAAAAATACTATGTATTGTGACTCAAATGCAGCCTAGCCATAAGTGCAATCCAGTCTAGCATTCCTCCTTAACAGCACATCGATGTCAGTTATCACTTCATAAAGGAAAACATGTTAAAAAGGGTATTGGTTGAATTATTCTTTGTCGGAATGAATACCAGTAGCTGTACTGTTTACTAATGCCTTACCCGAGAATAGGTTTAAGTATCTTCGCAGAACGACTCGGTATTGAGGATGTTTGACTCCAGAAGGAAATGGAGGTTCTGGGCAACGAATTAGCTTGATTATCATACATGAAACTTGTAAATATTTTTGAAAAAGAAAATACAAAAATAATAAAAAAGAAAAAGAATAGAAAAATATAAAACCCAGAAAAACAAAATATAAAATCAAAAAATTTCAAAAATACCAAAAATAATCTTCTTGGCATGTCTTTTGGAATCGGTAACATTTACGTACCTAGAAATGTCGATTAACATTGACACGGGTGTGTAAATGAAGTTCGAGCAAGAGTTCAAATGTTTCAAAATATGTCATTTCCAAATTTTCTTAATCACTTATGTACATTTCAGTGCATAACTCGGACCCGAATGTAATAGGAAAGTGTACGTTTCAGTGCGCTTTCTCTAAAAAAAATAGAAGAAAAGTCTTCTATCATGTGGTGTTTTAAAAACCGTTGATCACAATTTCTCAAAAAGAACTTTCAATGTCAAATTGTTTAAAATATAAATTGTGGTATCTTTCAATAATAAGTGGTATTTGTTTAAATTGTGTGTTCAAAACTCCCTTCCTCGATATATTTAACAATTGGTACAATATTAAATGTTTATAAGTGGTACAATTGGTAAAAAGAATGCTCAACAATGTCATTGTAACAAGTGAATCGAGTTTCGAGGGGGAGCTTTTAAAACAAAGCCTTTTAATGTTTTGGGTACATCTCATAAATGTCAATTTTGTGTATCCAAAAACATTTCGTGAAATTATAATGTGGAAATTATAATATCAACTAATAATAAACATTGTTCACTAAGACATCTCACTTCGTTGTCAACATATTTGTGGTGTCATATCATTTTTTCCTTGTAATGTCAAGTTTTAAAAATTAGTGGTATCCCACATACTGTGTTGAAGGGGAGTTATCAGAAAAATGAATTCATGCAATATCGTGGTATGATTTTTCTCCCCATGTAATTTTTTCATGTCATAAATTTTAATCAATTGGTATTTAAAATAATAAATGTTTTATTATTTAAAATAAGGGGAGAAAATGTGATTAAAATATGATCTAGAAGAATGTGATCTTTAAGACTCTAAGTGCAACTCTTTTCTTCATGTGCGAAACCATTTCGAATCTCGATGCACATGTGTAGGGGGTATTTGAAAATAACAATGTCATAAAATGGTTTTATGATCCGATCCCTATACCCAACAACCAATTAACGCACAACGTCGATGAAGTCATAAGGCGGTTAAGGTTAGGTATAAGTCCTATGATCCAACCAGAACCGGAGGGATCTATCCAAGGACAATTCATAGTTAGAAATAGCAGTCCTTCGGTATGATTGGAGATGAATAAGAATAAGGAAAAAATGCCGACTAAGATTGAGCTAACACTGGAACAATCATAACAAGGTATTAGTGATGATGTCTTGGTAAGCATTGAAGGGGCTGAAGAATTAAAAAAAATGTATAGATAAAGGGTGAAAAGAAAGAAGCCATCCACACAACTTAGGCAGAAACCGGGTCAATACATAATCTATCAAAATCACAAAGAGGATTGTTGGTATTGAAGAAATCCATCATGGATCCAGTGATGCAATGCACAACCCTTCCCAGCCATTCGAGTTTCTCTCAAAAGAAACTTGTCTCATTTGTCACGGAGATACACACTTTATCTATTGACAGCTCACTCTGAGATTGTTAATATTGAATAGGTAGCAGTCAGCTCCAGCCTCCGATCACTAAAACCAAAGTGCACAAATCGAGTCTAGAGCTAAGAAGAGATCAAATTATAAATCTCAATAGGAAACAATGCCAAAATACACTTGTTGAACACCATAAAGTTTACAAGTTGTAACAAGAGTCCTACGCATTATCCTTGAGATCTTGCCAAAACATCAGTTTGATACTCTTTAGTATTCACAGTGACGATGTAAATCCTTCTAGTGTCATCATCAAACAGCACTGCGATAGGTGACTTGCAAGATTCTATATGAATCAAGCTTGTGCTAACTGGATATCGATTTGGTCCAATATATGAATTGACGACTTAATCAGAAAGACAGTAACTATCTGATTCACTCTTATCGTCTTGTCTGTTTTGAGACGTTCCGGTAATGAGAACAAGCAAGCATGGTGAATCCAATACATCTGTGTTAGAAGATCCTACGCTTTGAGCTGGAAACTCTGTCAAGGAGATTCTTTGAATCTACCTGATCACAGGTATAGTATTTATACTATAAAATGAGGAACCGGTGGTTATCGAAACCTAAAATCAACGAATGACAAAGACATTTTGTTCATATCTGCTATTTATTACTAACATTCAAATGCAGGTACAAACGTCGGTGTTGTAGCCCCATTCCAGCTAAGTCGGATTCATCACCACATGCTCATACCCAAGCTTTAAAAGTCAACCATTCAACGTCAAGACTGTTACTGCTGAACAAGAATGTAATCGGTCAGAAAGCTCAAGTTCATGTCAAATTCAGCAACTCCGATAATCAGGAACTTCTTCATCATCAAAGATATTCAAAGTCAAACAAGGAATCGTCCTCTGGGAATTGTTAGCCTTATTCACATTCAATTGGGGAGATTGTTAGCCTTGATGAAGAATAGGAGTTTACAAGCTCTCAAGACAAGTATGAGCATGTCGATCAAAAGCACAAGTTGATCAAGAAAGTCAAATCAAGATGATTCAAGTCAAGGAGATGATGCAAGATGAAAGATCTTAAGAACTTAAAGTTAAAAGATGAAGGCTCAAGATCAAGATCACAGAAATGACACCGAAAGAATGTTATCGGTCGTATCAAACATGAATGAACAAAGTCATTACAAACAAGAAAAGACAAAGACAAGACCAAAGAAGGCAAAGCTCAAACGTCATATCTTCAACATTGGGGAAGATAAAGTCAAATCAAGATAACCTCCATCAAGAACGTCAATGTTGGGGAGATCAAAGAAGACCTCAACATTGGGGGAGATTGTTAGCCTTATTTTTATAAAACTCGAACAAGAATGTTATCGGTCGTCTTAGTTGTAATTAGTGTTGTTATGTAATAGGCTAGTCGGGATTAACAGGCTTGGACTTTAAGATAATATTGTCCATATTTCAGGCTCAAAGCCCAAGACAAGCCAAGCCCGGCCTAAGAGAATAGCCCGTACGTCATCTAGGGTGAAGGGACTATAAATAGAACCCTTTGCACACATGGAGAGGGTGTTGGTTGTATTTGTCTAGGTGTAATCATACCAAACTCTCTCCTTTCTTAATCTAATATTCTTCCATGTTCTTTCTACCTTTCTTCTTATTTCGTATGTTTAATATGGATATTGGTTAGCTTATTAGTTGTGTTTGGATCTTATATATTTTGGGATAACATAAACTGCATAAGATATGTAGCTTCGAGTCAAATGATTAATGCAGGGAGTCGAGTTGACTAATGTTGACAGGGAAACACGGTTTAATAATGAGTTTGATCAATTTACTGCTAAATATGGGGAATCGCTTGTGTTAGTGTATAATCACTTTTCATAGCTTATGAATGATCTGGAAAGAAACAAAATTTCACTTCCGAATGTCACCATCAATACTAAGTTTTTGAATTGCTTACAGCTTGAATGGTATAAGTATGTCACAAGTTTGTGTTTGGCAAGGAATGTAAGAGATGTACCATATGATGAGTTGTTTGTTTATCTTTAGCAATATGAGAAACTTGTCATTGCTTCAAGAGCGAAAAAGCGACAAAGATACATGATCCTCTTGCATTAGTTGCATACATAAGTTCCTCTTCTTCTCAATCTCTACCACCTTATTATGCCACATATCCTCCTTCTGTGGTAGATTATGATGATGATTACCAGGGGATACATTCCAAAATGATCCAGAAGACACTCTTAATTCTATAATGATGCTACTTGCTTGTGCAATTACTCAGCATTATTCTACTCCAACAAACAACCGACTTCGTTCATCTTCAAACATAAGAAATCAAGCAGTCGTGCAAGCTGATAAAGTGAAAATTCAAAACAGAATTGTTGGAAATTATGGTAGAATTGCAAGAAGATCGTACAGTACTCAAGAAGAGTCTGTTAAGGGTAGTAATGTTCAGAAAGAGACTAGGAATGTCACACCCTACCAAGGCGGAAATGCGAGGTGTAACATATTAATAAACATCACATAAGATGATAGATAAAACATCATACATGAATTAATATAAAAGAAAATTATCCGAATTACAACATTTCTAAGTACAAGTTTAAAAAGTACAAATGATAATAATTTGAAGGAAAGTAGACATATGGAACATGTCCAAATGCAATGCACTAAGTTTCTACTTTACGAATGTCACCTGAAAAGCATGATAAAAACGGTCAACTATCGAAATAGTTGGTGAGCTCACAGGATTATGTACACAAAATATAGTTTAAAAAAGTGAGTAGATGTCCAAACATAGTTTCTAATTCAATATCAAGTTGCCAAAACAAGTTGTGAATTCAAACTGGTTCAAATTTCCAAAGAGTAGTTCTCGTTACCCAAAGTAACATAATATAAATCAATGTATATGTATGCTATAGTGTTTATGCGAGGCACTACTTAAACGTATTCAGCCTAACCATTCCAAACATACAATCAAGTTCTAGTTGTATAGTGTGGCACAAACACTTAGTACTATGCACCCTTATATGAGGAGTGAGGAGGGGCTAATATCCTAATAGCGCTATCCATAAGTACTAACGTCTCTATCCCGATGAGGGGGATAATAAGTTAAAAGTAGTGGCGGGTTCCAAGCATCAAACAACATACATATCAAGTTCAAAGTTCAAAGTTCAACACGTTTCTAAAGTTCAACTAGTTCAAATCAAGCTCCATACGTTCAAAACAAGTTTAAGTTCAAATATGCTCAAAAGATTAATTACTTAAAAGTAATTGCATAACGACGACACATCATGCTTTCCACCCCAAAACATTTAAAACATGTAAAAAGGGGAATGTGAGAAACTGACCAAAAATAGAAGTATCGACCGAGAAAGTCAACAAAGGAAGAAGAATGATAAACTTACTTACTTTTACCCACTAAGTTTTACGCCTTGATACTTTAAACCCTTATTAAACTTGATTAAACCCTTATTATCAAACCCTTGATACTTTAATTACCCTTAATTAGACTAAAACCCAAAAATCAAAAACCTTCAAAATTTTTAATCTTCATATTAATTTCTGCATGGAGGTTTCTAGTGAATGAAATTATTTAGGGTTTAGTTTAGGGTGGAATTGGAGTAGAATGAGATTTTTTTGTTGGATGGTAGGTGGTGATGGTGGTGGTTTTGTTGCTTGTGTCAAAAAAGAGAGGGAAACAAGAGAGTGTTTGGTTGATTTTTTTATCACTGTGTTTTGAGTGTGTGGGTCGGCATGTATAACAAAAGAAAAGATGGGTTGAGTTGTTACTCAATGGGACTGGTTAGACATATGGGTTAATTGTTAAATTCTTATTAAGAGATCTTGGGCTTGAAAAAAAATGTATCAAATGTGTTGTGTGGGCTTGGCCGCCGAACCAAAGAAGAAGGGAAGGGAAATTTAGGCTAAATTTTGTTAACTAAATTTATCTCGTAGTAGTTGGTCTCAGGCCCAATTGTTCTAGTTAACACGTTAAATTTTGTAAAACACAGTTTTAGACTCGGTTCGGCCAAACATAAATAATAATCGAAAAAATACTAAAAATAAAATAAATAAGCTCTCAAGGCTTAAAATAGGCATTCGTTGATTTCTAGATCGCTAAAACGGATAAACTCCAAATATAGGGTTCGTGAAAGTTTTAAAAATTGACGATTTTAATAAAACCAACTCAAAATAATAAGAGTAAATTCTATAAAATTTAGAAATTAATATAAGTTCGGGATAAGTAGTGACCTTAAATACGAAATGTTACGGTATGTGTCATAAAAAAATTTAAATTTGGGTCAAAATTACTTTTATATGCTATGTTTCGATATATTAACCATCATTTTAAAGACAAAGCAAATGGCAAATGAAAGAATAGTTTCTAAGGCTTATTTTCCCCCTGCACTTAAGTTGAGCATTGTCCCTAATGTTCTATAGAAGTGCCCGTAAAAATGAATAAAGGGAAAAGAAAACAAGTAAAAGAAACTAGTACTCCCCTTGTTTGCTCAATAATGAAGAAGAAACATGCGATAACTGGTTAAGTCGTCCTCTAAGAATCGTCTAATGAAAATATCATAAGATCTTCTAAGCTTCTTCTCATCAAATATAACCTGTAATCAAAGACAAAGACAACTACACCAAGCGTAAAATCCATGGGATAGATATATATACAATAAGAGTTTAGGGTTTCGACTCTATTAAAAGAGTAAAGATAGGATGAGAGAATTGTTAAACTCAGGGTTTTGCAGGTTTATAAAAGAATTTAAACTTTTTAAGTGTTGTACAAGTTATATTTTCAAAAATACTTAAATTTCTTGAGTTTTCCTGTAACTGGGCGTTTGACGCCGTCAGGAATATCCTGACCCCGTCATAAGTATCGTGGTGACGGCGTCACGTGTAAATCGTGACGCTGTCTCCACACTATGTGAAAACTTATTTTTTATTTTTGATGAAAAATTTCCTATACTCATTAAGTTATTTTCTTGTACAAAATGCTGCATAACCTGAGAATTAATAATTCAATCATATGACTTGAGACTGACGCGGATTAATCTAAACGATTCATTTTAAATGTTTGAATTTGGTTTTAAAAATCGGATATTTCCCCTACACTTATTTTGTTGTAAAATACCTTTGATTGCAAATAAGTCGAAGTTACAAACAAACAAAGCATGATTACAAAATAATTCAAACATAGTAAAACAAACAATAAAGAATTAAAACACAAGACACTCCTAATATGCGAGAAAAGTAAATATTGGGTTGCCTCCCAAAAAGCGTTTTTCTTTATTTATGAGTCTTGTAGCTAGACTCGAAGTCACACGTCCTTACGTGACTTCATGAATGCTCAGGTGTCCCCAAATGATCCATTCTTTTATACTTTCATCCACTTGGTATTCGGAACCTAGGTTTAAGCAATTTTTTACATAAATTTATTCTTTTCATAAGCATTCTTAAACCCGTTAGTTAGATCTCTTTGATTTAGCATAAGGATGGGTGGGATCTTACTCTATGATACGTGCCCCCAATGTTTAAACCTAGGTATGGTGTGTGGCATTTGGAATCTGTAATTATCAAAGATCCTATTGAAAGACATTAATCCCTTAGCGCAATCATATTCGAGTTTAGTGATTTTCCTAAAGGGTTTACCCATTCAACTTCAGCCTTATTTATCTGAATAAATTCCCCTATGTCTTCCAATACCACAAAATCTGTGATGTTGGTGAAGCTTCCTACAAACACATAGACATCCCTAACCACATCAACTAAGTTTTTCCCTGTAGTTTCTAATCCTTCTACTATTATAGTGTTGTAGGCTTTACGCGTAATAATGTTCATCGGTAAGAAGAGGTCAAAGTAAGCGACAGACTTTCTAAATCCAATAATATATTGGAATGCCAAGTCATCCTCATCGAAACTATTAATTGCCTTTTCTAGGCGTAGCATTCCAACATTTTCGTACTCAATCAATTCATTAAGCACTTCACCGCCATCTGAATCATTATCTGAATAAGGAAAGGGAGAAACAATGGGTGTGTCTACCGATTCATCATCGGACTCAAGGTCATTCATATTAGTCTCATTAGGTTGGTTGGCGCAGTCATTAAGGAATCGTTCGATACTCTCTAGGCGAGAGTCAATGAAGGCCGAAATTTTCTGTAGCTCGTAGAGCTCTTGGATGGCTTGTGCGCGCAGCACAGCTGGTAGGACAGGACGATTATTAGTTGGTAGTAGATTCGCATTCTCCATAATGAAGAGTGGAATAGTCAAACAAAAATTACGAACAAACACACAAAGAAAAGATAGACTATGAGAAAGCTAATATGTGGAAATTAAAGTCTCACTTGAAAGGATTCAAGCAAGTAGAACTAAGCTAAGCTATGATCAAAACCTAACTATTCCCCACGCAGCGGCGCCAAAAACTTGATGAGGTTGTCGCAAGGGACTTCTACAAGAAGTTTTACAACTCCCTAGGCAGAGTACCTAACCGTTGTAGTAGTAGTATAGGTAAGACTCAGGGGTTGTTATCGTTCTCTAAGGGAATAGGTTGGGAAGGCTTGATCACGGTCTAACAAAATTCTAGGGGTTGAGAGAAGATTATTTTTGTATTTTTATATTTTATGAAAGCAGGTAAATCTATGGTTTTGAGAGGTTGGTTTGTTTAACTAATAACTAAGCTAATATCTAATATACTGGTGATAACTTTATGATAATTAAATGTATTTACTTAATCATGCATTACTTATCAGATTGTTTTTCCTAATCTTGTTGCCTTGTCACACTTGTGATGATATGTGTAAGTATTTCCTAGGTCATGAACGGATTACACAAACCGGCTGTCTATTTAATGTTCCGTTAAGGCAACGCACAAGTAAGGTAGTATGAAGACTATTACAAGGCCCCTAAGAGTACATTAAATGCATGTGAAATATCTTAAGAGGGATCAACCATATAAAGGGGCAAGGTAGTATGAAGACTGTTACCCGATGGTATCCTTTCTACGCACTCACGTTTCCCTAGACGTGTCTACAGTGATACAGACAAAAGCTGGTTTTCTAGAACCTAACGCGCACAATCATCAATCAAGAAGCAACAATAAAATGATCTACAATCTGTGAATTACTTCGGCCACATTCTTAAGCAAATACAGGGGAGGGTTTTAGTCTCGCATTGTTACTAAAGAAAGCTAAGTGAGGATAAATCAATCACACAACATAGACATATTGAATGATTAATGATAAATAACCTTACTTGAATTAAAACATGGATTCAAGATAGTTCAATAGGGTTTTGAGGCCCTAAAAATGACCTATGAAGCTGCTACAAGAGCTAGGGTTCGTCTCCCTAAGTTATAAAAAGTAATCCCAAAAGTTACACACTTGAAACCCTAAAATCGGTTTAGTATATATAGAGATATCGCTGCGACGGCATCACGTTGTAATCCTAACGCCGTCGCTACGTAGATGATTCTAGATCCTCATTGAGTCGGCTACGTCCTGACGCCGTCACTAAATCTCTGACACCGTCACTAGATTTATGCCTGCGACGCCATCTCTACGTTCTGTAAGCAATACTTCTTCAAGGATTTGGTGTAGGTCCGTAATCTCATCCGTTTCTTCTCCAAATGAGCCCAAGTCACGTGTATTCCCTCCAAATGCCATCCAAGTGCTAAAAACCTGAAAACAAACGATTAAGCATATAATCTGGGCATATTTGCATGATTTAGGGTGTTAAATGACCCTAAAATAGTGTATAAAATGACACCTCATCAAGTTGTCACAAGTTTGATTCATGAGAATCGCACAAGTCACCTACCAAGTGCTTGTTTGATGTTGGTTCAAGCAGGATTTCCAGCGTCATTATGAATACTTTAGTATCACTCTGATGTTCTGGCAAGATCACAAGGATAATGCGTAGGACTCTTAAAATATTTACTTGTTATCACAGTGTGTGAATTAACAAATATTTTATATTTGTGTCCCAGTGAGATTTATGGATGATCTCTTTGGCTCTAGACTCGATAGTGCACCTTTGGTTTTAGTAATCGAAGGCTGGAGCAGACTGCTACCTTTTCAATACCAACTAACTCGGAGTGAGAAAGTCAATAGAAATGTGCTTAATCTCCTTGAGAAATGAAACAAAAATCTTTTGAGAGATTCTAAATGGCTAGGAAGGGTTGTGCATTGCATCACTGGGTCCATGATGTCAGTCTTCAATGTCAGCAATCATCTTTGTGATTCTGACAGCAGATGTATTGACCCGGTTTCTGCCTAAGTGTAAGGAGGGCTTCTTTCTTTTCACCCTTTATCTTAACTTTTCTTTTTAATTCTTCGACCCCTTCAGTGCTTACCGAGACTTCATGACTAGTACCTTGTTGGGTTTGTTCCAGTACTAGCTCCATTTCAGTCGGCACTATTCCCTTATTCTCACTTTTACTCCTTTTTTACATCATGCCTAAGGACTTCTACACTATCTAGTGGATTGTCCCTGGGTAGATCCCTCCGGTTCTGGCTGGATCGTGGGAACGAATACCTATACCTAACCACCTTATAACTCCAAATAATTAAATACATGGTCGGTCTTTTGGTATCATTCACAGCCTTAAAACCATTTGTAATGCTCTCCCTCAACATGTACACCGATATTCGAAAACGTTTAGCACTTGAAGGGAGAAGCTTGCACTTGAGTCGTTAAATTCACATCTTTAGTCATATATTTTAATCACATTTTCTCTCCTTATCAAAAATGTCAAATCTCTTGATATTTTTTATATCAATTGATTCAAATATTAATGTTTTCGGTGAAAAAATGTCCAATTATTAACAAGCTGATTATTGGAACATTTTAATGCTCCCCCTCAATGTTCGAGGGTATATAAGACAGTGCTGAGTACAATAATTTGAATTTTTTTGAATTTACTAAGAAATTCTTAAAAAACTTTGTACTCGAACACTCCTTATTGTCACCATTAAGTCTACACTGCATATATACATATTCACAAGTTTATAATACACAAAATGACCTTATAGTGACGAACACAATATGACAAAGTCATATTGTTCGTTGAAGTAGCCGGAGGTCAGTTCCGTAGTGTCTCCCACCAACAAACTTTTTCAAGCTCCTCATCATCCTTCTCCCCTTTAGCTGCTTATCAATAGCCTTGATCATGATATGAGCTCTTTTCTTTTCTAAGGAACTCCATCTTTGTAACACCCCTAAAATCACAAAGTAGCGCAATACCACTTTGGGGTGCTACTTCATAATACATGCACACGAGTCATAATAAACGACCAATGATTCGTTTATAAAATAAAATTTTATTCAATTTATTTAAGGAGAATCAGAGTTACATAGGTCCCAAATAACTTATAAATTTCTTTTCTAATAAGTCACAACACGACTTTCTTACAAATCCTATTTTTTTTAAAATGTATAAATTTTCACCGAGACATAATCCCTGATATTCGCGTTTCGTTCCTTCCAAGCCATCAACAGCTCCTAAACCTGAGATACATGCTTAAAAACGTCAACAAAACGTTGAGTGAATTCATAGAGTTTACAAATAACAGTCAGAACGCATATTTGGTTCCACAAAAACAATTATAACTTTGCTTGCAAGGCCAGTTATATCATGATTTCCACTAACATGAGCCTGTGTACCGAACCTTAACACATTTATCATTTAGGATAAAATACTGACCGGGAAGTGTGCCACCACCCCTAGTCTCAATACAAAATGTCCGTTATAAGGTGTTCACCATCGAATTCAGACCCCGGACAGGGTTGTCAAACCCAATAGATCTTTTTAATGCATTCAGCGTTTACATCCTCGGTAATTAACGGTTACACAGTAAAAGGCATATACTCATAGCAATGAAATCATATCACGTATCAAAACACATCGCGTTCAATTTTCAAAACAACATGTATCCCCTTCGCGGGTTATAAAACATTTAAAACAGTTTAAATGCGAGGCTATGAACTCACCTTAATCGAAGTCGAAGATCAAATAACTGTAACAATCACGAACTACTCAACAATGAACTCAACCGCGACCTATAATTTATGTCGCTCGATTACTTTACAATAAGATATGATTGAATAGTGCGCTCACTGACAATTGTGGACTTATTTAAAACGACCTTAGAGATACATTAAACATGTGATGAGAAATCCACTCGCGCGTCTTAGATCCTAAACCCCACATAATTGAGTTACGATCATTCTTTTACTTACACGTTACAATACTTTATTGAAAACTTTCTATTTTCGGAAACTTTCTATTTTTGGAAAGTTACTATTTTCAGAAAGTTACCATTTTTAGTAAGTCCCATCATCTAATTTTATTTATATTAATATTTATTTATTTCGTCATACATTCGACACCCAATTTGGTTGTTAATTACTCGTATCGGAGTATATTCCGTATGTTAGAAGAGTTACTATTTTTAGACTTTCCATTTTTGGAATCGACCAATTTTTTCAAAATAATTACTTACATAAGAATATTAATCGATACTATTTTTATTAATCGAATCGCCCTTATAACGTATTGACGTTGATTTAAATTATCCGTGACTTTATTTGAATTTCATATATCTTCTTATATTATTTATATATATTTTCATATATATTTATATATATATTATAGATAGATATATATTAATATATATATATTATTATATATTTATATTATATATAGTATCTTATATATATATATATATATTACATTTTCACGACTCGAACTCTAAAGAGATTTTATGCAAAACGACGTTCCGGACATCTTTTTAGTTTTAGCCGAGACCTGAATTTCAACAAAAAATAACCAAAATGCCCTTACAAGATTCTTCTGGAAACTTATTATATTTTTAATATAGTGCAGAAATTTGACTTTCAGTTTTGACCCGTTATCATGCGATTTTAAAACTAACAAACCTCGCGGCAAAGTAAAACGACATTCCGAACAACTTTCGTGCTTCGCCGGAAGGCTAAAACGGACTCGAAAGTGCTAAAATCGAACAATTTATATTCTGCCAGCTTTTAATATTTATTACAAGTGGCTTTATTTTCTAGCTTAAAGTGTATATCTCGATTTCGCTTTAGATTCTTCGTTATTAGGAGTTAGAAGCTTCATTTTATATCAAAACGATCGTAAAAATAAACTCTATCATATTTTTCACACAAAAATCTGATTTTTCAAAATATCATGACTCGTTTTTCGTGCCGAAGTTTCTGCCGAAACTTACACGTTACAGTTCGCGCAAAAAACCATTTTCGACCCAAAAATCCATTCACGACACATTTAAAACAGCCTATACACGATATTCACATCGTTCAATCATCCCAAATCACAATCTAACTAATCGACGCAAGTTCGCTCGAATTTCATCACATGCAATAATCGAAAACAAATCAAATCACGAAAACAACTATTAAACTAGTTATAGAAATAATCACTATGTTTTATAAAGAAAGATCGGACAAAACCACGGACTTGCCTTGTTCCTTTTTGTCTTAGCCGCGGCTCGAACCACACCCAAAACCCCAAACCTTAACTTTCGTTATTCAAATCTTCCCCCAATCCTTTTATTAACACTTTCCCACTAGCCTCTAATACTTAATTAGATCAAAACCTCCTTATTTTATTCAAAACTCAAACAGCATAAATCTTATTGCATGTGACCTTTTTCACTCTAGATGATCAATAAATCATCATCTAAATAACATTTGATGACTAGAAAAATCAAAACACCAAGGGTGTTTGTTTTGTTGCTTCGTTCGAACTCAAAAGAGGAGGGAAAAAAGGAAAACAAGTTTCCACTTATTCCTACCTTGATCTAAATCATTTTTGAGTGAGGTTTAAATGGATTTCAAGATCAAAATTAGTTGATGATGCTTGTGTTTGTGTGCGTATGTCCGGCCGTAAAAAGAGAGAGCAAGGGAAGGAAGAACAAAAATTAAACTATGTGTTTCTTGTGAGAAGTGAAGGGATTATAAGACTTTGGAAGCAACACAAGTAATGATTTCTTGCATTGGAAATTAAAATAGTTTGAGTGTGTTTGGGGCCATATAGCCGCCGGCTATATTGGGCTAGGGGAGAGCATGCATAAAAATTTTATAAACATTTTTATTACTAGAATTTTCTTGTAAAACCCTTTTTAACTAAAATGTAACATTTGTATACAATATTAATAAATGTGTACGTTAAACGCAAGTTTTGGCCAAGTCGAGGAACAAATGACAACGGAGTCCGCAAAAAATATAATTTACAAAAATAAAACATTAATGGGGCGCGTCATAATTTATTACGATGCTAAAAACATTTAACGGTCGCGTGGTCAGACGTTGACTCGCGAAACGACCAAAAATAAAAATTTCTCCAAATCTTTCCGAATAAAATACGAAAATATTTATTCTTGACAAATAAAATATTAAATGTCGACGTTCAATCATACGGATTTATAAAATAATAATTATGACGTCGAATCCGCGATCGTCGTACGCGTCGTAAAACTCGGGTTGTTACATTCCACCCACCTTAAAGGGAGCGCCGTCCCGGTGCTCGTCCTTTCTTACTCATCTTAATTTCACTTGCAGTGAGACGGTTTCCTCATCATCGAACGGACTCACATGTTCGTACGCATAAATCACGCGATATAATACTCGTCTTGACTATTCCGGATGGGAAGTCAACAAAACAAATGCTAATTTATACCAACGAGATCAAAATATAATTACAATCGCTCTTATCATAAGAGGCAAAATACGCCATGGAATTATCCGATAAAATTTATCACGCCGTCCCTAAAAAGAAGGCTTTTAAAACGAAAAATCATCCCTACTGAATTTGGTGATCTTACCAACAAAACCGAGCACACACTGCAACATAAAACCAAAACATATGTCACTAACCAAAACCAAAACATACGTCAACAATTAAAACCAAAATATATGTCATTATCCAAAACCAAAGCATACGTCGCCCTCCCGGTCTCTTTAAATAATGCACCACCGGTTTCGAAAATATTTCAAAGTACATATGACCCATCAAACGCATTATAGCATCATTACACATAACCACATAATCATATAAGCACATATAAGCATATTCGTCATTTTAAAATGACTTTATATTTTGACCTAGCTTTACTTAGGCATTTCATCACACCCGCTCTTAATCAAGCATTGGCGATAATTATCACGTATCGTGCTTGCTTACTACGAAGCTTTAGCAAAACAATTCATGCTCGCTTACAATGAAGCCCTAGCCAACCAATAGTGCTTACTTATTAGGAAGCCTTATGTTGATCCCAATATAATAGATCTTGCTTAGCTTGTATAAGGCTAAGTTGTATTGAATAAATTCAAAACAACTATGATAGAAACTTTGATTATGAATATCAAAGACTATGCGGAATCTAGTCAATGATACTAAGAAGAATTTTAATAAAACAGTAATGAATAAGATCAATAACAAACAGTTTACCAAACTTTCAGCCTCAATATAATACGAACACTCTTAATAGTGTTAGGGTTACAAAACCTTGAAGCTATATCGATATCAAAACAAACGATTTCTAGATATCTAACTCTATGCCCTAGGACCTCCTTTTATACACCAAGGAGTCCTAACCGACTTACAATATTTTCCCAAGTTATCATGATCTTCTAAACAAATAACTTATACGTATCCTTTACAAAAATATCTCATACTTATCACATAAGAAATCTTTATCTTTTCTCTGATAAGTCTTTGATCTCTTCTCTGTTAGCATAAACTCTTCCAGCAGTTGTAATCTTTAAGCAGTTGTAACTTTTACACCAACAGTAGTGACTTTTGTACCTGCAGCACTAACTATGTACAAGCAGCATTAACTAAAAAAGTTTTCTTCAATCTTCATCAGCAGTACTAAGTTATACTAGCAGTAGTAACTTGCAGTAGTAACATATACTAGCAGTAGTAACTTATACTGGCAGTAGTAACTAGCAGTACTAATATACACTAGCAGTAGTAACTTACACTAGCAGTAACTAATACCTTAACAGTCTTAACTTCCACTTAGCAGTAGTAACTTCTAAACAGCATCAAGAGACTTTTAATCCTAACAATCCTCCCTTAAACTTGATATTCTTCTTCAAAAATCTTAAGTTTCTTCATTAAAAGCTTCATAATCACCAGGAGGATGCTTCCAAATACTTCATTGTTTCTTGAGTTATTTTGTCATAAGCTTAAGAAGCTGATAACACATTTCATTTCAATAGTCAGCTTTCAGCTTCTTATTTAGCATATCAGTAATTGTTGTAGGTGTAAGGGGATATCTATTCTCAACTAGCATATAGACATGCATATATTCAAACCTCACAAAGTGTATTCCACATGAATCATATAGCCTCCAAAGCAATACTTTATTTCCTTATTTTACCGGGGCTGTTTTCCCCTTTACCAAAAAAAAATACTTTCTTTCCTTGTAAATTCCTCCATATTAGATCTTCTACATGATGTTCAAACTTAGTCTTTAGATCACCCCATAGCACTCTTTTATAGCCTTCTTCTGGCCTTGTATTCCTATGCTTAGCTTTAACCAACTTCCATAGATTTTCCAAGTCTTCTCTTTCAAACTCTTTGAGCAGTTGACTAAACAATAAGTATGTCTTGGCACTTCCATCAGCTTTTATTATTTCATAATAGCCATTCCTTCCTTTTTTATGAATCTAGAAATTTACAATGGGTGCATGCTTGGTAGCTAGAGGTATAACATCAATTGCTACTTCATCATCTTGGACAATCTCAAAGCATTGTTTAAGATCTTCTTTCTCTTTATCATCTTCCATTTTCTGTTTCTTTACTACCTTTTGTTCTAGCTCTTCTCTTTCTCTCTTATAACCACTTTCTTGTGCCATCTCTGCTTCAGCTTTCTTTGAGCTCTCTTTCACCAACTCAGTATCCATATCAACAAACATGTTTACCCTTGTCATGGCTTTATCAAATAACTTCTGAATTTCTATAAATGACTTATTCTTCAATTGACTTTGCTTGTAACCAGCCATGTGTTTTAGATAAGTTGACATTGTACTTTTCTTTTGTGCTTTAGTTGGTGGCTTGTTCCCCTTTTCTTGAGCTCTTAATGCTGCAAAGTGTTTCTTTTTCTTCTCCAAGAGTTCTATAAACAATCTTGCCTTTTCTTCATCTATCAATTCTTCTTTCTCTTTTGCTTGCAATCTTTCAGCCAATAACCTATCAGCCTCTATCATTGCTTGCACATTATCCCATGAAATGTTGGCTTCTTTAACTTTCTTAGCCTTATCTCTTGCAAGTCTTGCTTATTCTTCTTCTTCAGCTTGTAGCTTAAAAGCAAGTTCTTCATCAAGTCTTATTTGTTCTTTCATCTTCAAAGGCTTCTCAGGTTCAATCATCTTAGCTTTGCCGTTATCCTTGATGTTTGAAGGTATTGGTGTTAGTGTTGTTCTTGTTGTAGATTCACCAGGGTCTCTAAAAGTAATGCTTTTAGCTTTGGGTATTGTTGAGGGTGCTGTTGTGGTTGTACTCTGCACTGGCTCTTGTACCACAATCTTAGGTTTTGCACTCCTCAATTCAGCTAATGCTTAAGCCAAAGTGATCTCTTCAGTAGAAATTATTGTAGCAGCACTAACTTCAGCAGTACTAACTACTTCTTCAACAACTTTTTCACTTTGCTCTGCAGCAAACACTTCTTCACCATTAAAAACATCTGTATCAAACATTTGAGCATCATCATACTTCCCCTGAGTTTCATCAACCAATGTAACTTCTGCATCTTGTTCAATGTTATCTATTTTCCTCCCCTGTTTAGATGCATCCTCCTGATCACCCAAACCTTCATCTTCAGAGGAAACAACTTGTGCAGATCTACCAACTTTGAATAGTCTTTTGAGCTTGTGAGTTCTTGACTCTCCTTTCTTCTCTAACCTCTTGACTCTCAACTTCAAACTTAAAATATCATGTGCTTGAGCAGTCTTAGTATTTTCCAGGTCAAGGACTCTCTGTTGCAATTTGATACAAATTTCCATCAAATCATTGAGTTTCAGACTATCCTCACCACTGAGCAGTGGATCATTAGAATGTGTAGGTACATTTTCCTCATTGGCAGCCTCATCTGCTATAGGCTTTGTAGGACCACTGGATTGAGGAATCTCAATGTCTTTTCTCTTTGGCTTCCTTGGTTTTTCTTTCTTCTGGGGTTTAGATGTTAATGGTTGAGTAATAATGGATGTGTGATGGGGATCAGTAGGATTAGCTGAACCTTTACCTATTTCTTCCTAAGCTTGAACCATTATGGTTGGAAATAAGGGTGTAACTGCTCTAGAGAATCCTTTCTCAACCCTTTTCATAATGCCAAATACCTTTTTTATGTGAGAGGGTGTAATAAAAATTTCAGAGTAGACATATCACCAACTTGTTTATCCAGAAAGACTTGCACAAACCTTGGATACATTAGAAATTTGACAATACTATCCATATTTTTCACCATACTTTCAAAGATATACTTAGAAAAGTTGAATTTCTGGTTTGTGGCTAAGCAGATTATTGTAGAGGCCATATTGCTACTAAATTCGTTCCATGCAGTAGACTTAGCACTTAGGCATTGCAGAATAGTATGAATCAAAAACTTCCATTGAGGAGAAAAGAAAGCTTTATAGAATGTAAGTTTCTGAGAAGGTTTTTCATACCCTATTAAAGCAAGTTGCTCAAAAATATCAGCATTGGGTAGACATTCAATCCCTTCAGCATCTTCCAATTGAAGATCTCTTCTTACACTTGTCTCAGTGATGATCACTTTCTTCCCATCCACTAGGGCTTGTAACTGAACTTCTCCATTAACAGTTTTCACCTTTGCAATAGCCCAAAACTGCTCAATACATGAAGTATAGATTGTAGGATTAACCATTAACGCATATTTGATAGGATTCGCATTCAAGAAATCCACAATTTGCTCAAACCCTTCACATTCAGTGGGTTTAGCCAAGAACGCGACCATGTTGTGTGAATCAACAAACTTTAGAGCAGACATTGTGATAGGTTTTGATGATTAACGATAAAATTGAGTTAAGGTTTATGATTAGAGAGTATATCAAAGATTGAAATCAAGTAAAAGATTGAATGAAGCCCTTAATCGAAGTATTTATATAAATACCCTCAACAGCATTAACATTCGCTAGCAGTAGTAAGTTATGCCTAATAACATTAACTTTCAACTGGCAGTAGTAAGTAACCCAGCAGTAGTAACTTAGTAGTAAATTAAGCCTAGCAGCATTAACTTACAACCAGCAGTAGTAAGTTATGCCTAGCAACATTAACTTTCTCTAGCAGCAGTAAGTTTATGCCTAGCAGCATTAACTTTAAATCACCAACATTAACTCCAATTCCTTTCTAATCGGCATTACCATCATCAAATTAGTATTTTAACTTACAAATTCTCTCTGTCTGTTTTTGATTTCTCTCAATTCTTTTAGCTCACAATTCTCTCTGTCTATTTTTTATTTCTATTAATTCTTTTAGCTCACAGTTCTCTCTGTCTGTTTTTAATTTCTCTCGATTCTTTTAGCTCACAATTCTCTCTGTCTGTTTTTATCACACATCTCTCTTTCTTTTTGAAGCTCACTATATCTCTCAATTCTTTTTCTCACCAATTCACTCTATCTACTTTTATTTTTACACATCTCTCTTTCTATTTTTTGGCTCACTATATCTCTCAATTCTCACATTATTAATTATACAAGTAGTAGTAAGTATAACTAACAGTATTAACTCAGCAATATTAAGTATAACTAGCAGCACTAATTATACTTAACATCAGAAAGTTTTAAGTTACAAGTACTTACTCTAATTTCATCCTTAGCAGCTTTTTCATTCCATTCCAAACATCCTTCCATTAATCAAGACTTCAGAGATTAAGCGTTCCAATACTTGCAATCAGATATTGAAATCTGCTAACATCAAATGCTTTTGTGAGCAACTCTGCAACATTCTCATCTGTATGATTCTTAATCATCTAGATAAGCTTCTTCTCATAAGAATCTATGATAAAGTGATGCCTAATGTCAATGTGCTTTGTCTTTGAGTGAAAAATAGGGTTCTTAACTATGCAGATAGTTCTCTCATTATCAATATGAATCTTAGTCTGCATAAAGTTATATCCATAATCTAGTAAATGATTTTAGATCTAAAGCACCCGTCCACAGCAATTTGAAGCAGCTATATACTCAGCTTTAGTTGTGGAATTAGCAACCATATTCTGCTTTTTGCACTGCCATGAAATCAGTCTACACCCTAGGAATTAACAACCTCCTATTGTAGACTTCCTATCTAAGCTTGCTCTTGCATAGTCACTGTTAGTACATGCCACCAAATCAAAAGGTGAATCCTTGGGAAACCAAAGGCCCAATTTAGGTTGACCTTTTAAGTATTTAAAGATCTTTTTCACAACATGAAGATGTGAACTTTTAGGATTGACTTGGAATCTTGCACAAGCACATACTACAAATAAATATCTGGCCTTGAAGAAGTTAGATACATCAATGATCCAATCATGGATCTATACAAGTATTCATCTACATCTTCACCATCTGTATCTTTGAGCAAAGGCTTATGGGTTTCCATAGGTGTGCTTGCTGTTTTGAGACCACTAGCTAATTTCTCAAAATTCAATCAACATACTTGTCTTGGCATAAAAATCCCATCTTCCTTCTGCTTCACTTGCAGTCCAAGGAAGAATATGAGTTCACCCATAGAACTCATCTGAAACTTCTTATGCATTATATTTTCAAACTCTGTGCATAATGTCTTCTTTGTAGAGCCAAATATGATATCATCTACATACACTTAAACTAATCGAATATCACCTTTGTCCCTTCTGATAAACAAAGTCTTGTCTATCTTTCCTCTCTGAAACCCATTATCCAACAAATAAGTTGACAAGGTTTCATACCAAGCTCTAGGAGCTTGATGCAAATCATAGAGAGCCTTTTCTACTTTGTAAACTCTGTCAGGGAAGTCTGGATCTTCAAATCCTGGTGGTTGATAAACATTGACTTCCTCTTTAATCTTACCATAAAGAAAAGCACTTTTGACATCCATCTGGTACACCACAAAATCTTTAAATGAGGCATAGGCTAAGAATAGCCTAATTGCTTCAATTCTGGCAACAGGGGCAAAAACCTCATCATAATCAATTCCTTCTTCTTGTGTGTACCCTTGAGCAACCAATCTTGCTTTATTTTTAATCACAATTCCTCTCTTATCCTTTTTATACCTGAAGACCCATTTAGTGCCAATAGCCCTTTTTCTATTTGGTAAATCTACTAAAGTCTAAACTTCTTATAGCTTGAATTGTAGAAGCTCTTCCTGTATAGCCTCTATCTAGCTTGGATCCTTTAATGCATGAATTACCTTTTTGGGTTCTTTTTGTGATAAAAAGCAAGCAAACAAGCAATTTTGAAAGTCTTTATGGTTTATTCTTTGCTGAACAGAACTAAACAAACCATGTTCTTCCAAATTCTTTGTCATTCTTCTTGTTTGAGGTGCTGAATTCAAGTCTCCAATAATTTGTTCAACTGGATGATCTTTGTGTATTCTTGTAGTTGGAATAGGAAAAATAAACAAAAAAAAAAAACTACAGGCATAAATGCATCTAAATTGTTCATGTCAGCCTCTGCACCAACATCTTCATCATCATCTGAATAAACAATGTCTTCCAATTCAGGCATATTTGGATCATTTGGAAGTTTAATGCTTGTTTTTGGATCAACAACATTAACTTCTGTGACAACAGCATTAACAGTTGAACTAACAGCATTAACATTGTTTGTGCTGTTTCCATCACTAGCACTATTAATATTGTTAGTGTTGTTAATACTAGCATCTAACTCTTGATTAACTCTTTGATCCTTTCTTGGCTCCTCTGTACTTAGAATCTCACTATCTTTCCCTTTAGTTTGATTTCCATTTTCATTCATTGGATCTTCAGCATCCTTCTTTTCCTCCTCCCCTGATGGTTTAAATGCAGCATCAGGAGAATCCTTTAAATTCTGAGAGAATAGTGGATCAACAAGCCACATTGGTAGCAGAATGTAATCTTTTCCAGGTACTGTCTCTATTCTAGCTTTACCTGCATCATCACATGCTTTTGTACCTGCATTACTATTAGACTGATTTCCTGCAACAACTGGCTTATAGTTCATTGACTTTGTTAGTGCATCAATATCAAAAAAAGTCAATTTAGTCCACTTCCTGCAATATTAGGTGTATTCTCACTAAACTGAACATGCATGTTCTCTTCAACTATCCTAGTTCTACTGTTGAATACTCGGAATGCTTTGCTATTGGTAGAGTATCCTACAAAGAACCCTTGTGTTTGTGTGTTGTTTGCTCGTTAGCTTTCCCTTAAATTACCTTAGATGATTTTATGAATATTAAGGATTGTAACAGGACACCTAAATGGTCTCATGAAGCTCAAAGCAGGTTTTCTACCTAGAAAAAGTTCATAAGGGGTCTTGTTGTGAGGCTTGATAACTAACACCCTATTTTAGACATAACAAGCAGTATTAACTGCTTCAGCCCAAAAAGTTGTTGGCAATTTTGAATCAGCTAGCATAGTCCTAGCAGCCTCTATTAGTGTCCTATTTTTCCTTTTAGCTACTCTATTTTGTTGTGGAGTCCTAGCAACACTAAATTCCCTCTTAATACCCTTCATTTCACATAATTGATTCATGACCATATTTTGAATCAGTCCCATTTCCATCTAATCACTTTCACCTTAAGGTCTATTAGATTTTCTATGCCTGTTATGAATGTTTTAAGGATTTCACTAGTTTCATCCTTAGTGGCTAAAAAGAAAACCCAACTAAACCTACTAAAATCATCTGTGACAACTAGGCAGTACATCTTTTTCATTAAACTCTTTACGAATGTTGGGCTAAACAAATCCATGTGCAACATTTGTAATGGTTGGCTGATTGAACTGACTGTTTTGGTCTTACAAGAAGCTCTGTGTTGCTTTCCCTTCTAACAAGCAACACAGGTTTGATTAATTTTAAAAGTTTTTGAAGGTAAACCTCTTAGAAGGTTTCCCCTTACCAGTTTATTCATTGTTTTAAAATTTACATGTCCAAGCCTCCTATGCCAAAGATTAGATTCATCTATTATGGCTTTTGCAAAGAGACAAGTGAGACCTCCTTAAGGAATAACATTCTTTAAGTCAACACTGTAGATGTTATCCATTCTAGGAACTTTAAATAAAACATGACTTTCATCAGTTAACAGTCTAGAGACAGAACAACATATTTAGTATCAGTAAAAAGAACACTGTTCTTCTTGTCACACATTTGTGAGACATTGAAAAGGTTAAACTTTAGTTCCTTCACAAAATACACATCTTCAAAATTCAATTTACTAGTTCTTATTTTACCTTTCCTAGTAATTTTCCCTCCTTTAGAATTACCTCCAAAGGCAACAAATCCTCCATCAATTTCTTCATAATCTGTAAGATAGGATCTGTTTCCTATCATGTTCCTAGAGCATCCACTGTCAATCACTTATTTATGCTTTAAATCTTTCTGTGGATTGCCCTGGCCAAATTGATAGGAAAATAGTTTCCTTTGGGACCCAAGCCATTACTGACTTGGATCTGCCTTATGCATCAATATAGTCAAATCTTTTAAAGGACATTGATGCACCATTGTTTCTGGAGACATGGTCTAAAACTTTGTGATTTGGTCTCCAAACCTAACATGCTGAGGCCTTAACAGCATTTCCCTTGTTTCCATTAACAGCACAAAGAGCTGCTTTTGGCCTAACAGTAATAACCTTTGTTCCCTTAACAATATTAACCTTTTTAGTGAAATTACTGTTTAGTAGCAACTGTCATATTTATAAAAAGGCCTTTAGCAGTTGAAATATGCCATTATTACATGACATTGTCATGGTCCTGCATTATTTTCTTTTTTTTTACTGGGGTTAATTTTTTTTGATTTGAACAGTATAAACTGGTCTGCAGTATAAGTGAAATTGGCCAGACCTAGTTAAGACTATTATTGAATCTGTTCCTTTTTATTTTACTCGGGTGAGTTAATTTAGAGAAATTCTGTTTGTTCACCCTTTGAACATTGGTCGAAACTGGTTTTACAAATATCCCATTATTATACCAGTTATTGCAATCTTCCTTCAAATGATCAAAACTAGCACACACATGACAAGCTTTGTTAAGCATCTCAAAATTACTCCCTAATTTTTGAGACATCTGTTGGTTCTAGTTTCTCTTGTTTCCTCTAGGACAAGGTGTGTTTTGCCTATTTTTATCAACTGATGTTTTCCTAGGAGATTTTACTTGCTCAGTAGACTTAACAAAGTTTATCTTAGCAAAACTAGGTTTATTAAACATCTCAACTGTTTTAACCTTAGGCACATTTTCTTCATCACTATCAAATACACATTCCTCAATAATTGGGGCTCCATTTTCTTTCCTACCAATCTTAGGTTCATTAGTCTCAACAATAGGCTTTTCAACTATTGGCTCACTAACATACTTATTCACATTAACAAAATCATCTAGACTTGGATAAACTAAATCAGATTTTGGTGGCATTAAATTCCTAGTATAGGGAGGTAGGACAGCATTATACCCTAATCCTGTTTACAACTTATCCATATCTGTCCGTCTAGAATTTACTAGGTTTATTGATGATTTTTCAATTTTTATACTGTAAGTTGAACCTCATCTTTTTCTTTTGTAGCCAACTCTAACTTCCTTTTAAGCTCTGCAATATCTAAATCTCTTGAATAAATTTCACATTTTAAGAGTTTTATATCTTCCTCATACATAGACTCATTTTTCTTAAAGACTAACAGTCTAGCTTCTATAGATTCTAAACCAGTTTTATAAGAGACATCACTTATCCTAGTTGTTCTTAAGTCTTTAACTAATTGTTCATTTTATTCTTTTAGATTTTTTACACATTCTAAGCAAGATGAACAACAATTTGAGTCATTAGATACCTCAGAGTTTGTAGACGAAATTGAACTTGTGCCATAAGAGCA
Source organism: Tanacetum coccineum (assembly GCA_026074375.1). Taxonomy (NCBI): domain Eukaryota; kingdom Viridiplantae; phylum Streptophyta; class Magnoliopsida; order Asterales; family Asteraceae; genus Tanacetum; species Tanacetum coccineum. Next base: position 101,445 of record BQNB010003595.1, read on the forward strand.
AAATTGGTTGGACCTTCTTCTGTTTGGTCACTCCAATCATAGCCAAAGTCATCACACTGAGATACTAAGACATTTGAAGTAGTTTCCTTAACTGGCACAATCCTTCTTATAGGCTCCCTGTTCTCGCTGTCTTGATTCTTGGGTGCCCTGCATTCCCTTACAAAGTGTCCTCTCTTGTGGCAGTTGAAACACTCCACCTTGGACTTGTCAAACCTAATTCTTTCTTTGTTGGCCATGTCTAGCTTCCTTCTAGTATTCTTTAGGAATTTCTTGCCCTCATAGTCAGCATAGCAATGTTCCACCTCAAATTTATCTCTTCTACATCATCAAGATTGATTTGTTGTAGATCTTCATTATCTTGCTGTGAAATACTTGGTTGGCTAGCAAAGAAGGAATAAATCACAGCATCACTCAAATTTTCAATAGTTATTGAGCTATCAGCAGCACCTTAAGTGCTAGCAGTATTAACACCCTGAGCAGTATTAACTGCTCTGTTAGTGCTGCTGGAGGACAGAAAGGCTACATTGTGTTAGTTTGTAGTTGAGCTAGATGTCCCCTTGACCTCTGATTCATAAGCCTTCAGGTTGTTAAAGAGGTTATCCAAACTCAATGTCTCAATCTCTGGCTTGTTCACCCACACAATTGTATGCATAGTCCATTCTTTTGACAAACTTCTCAAGAACTTCTGATTGATGTCTTCTTGAGGGATGAATTTACCATGCATCTCTACTTGACTAATTAGATTTTGAAGCCTTTCATAGGTTTGCTCAATCACTTCTGTGCTGGATGCAACAAAGTTTTCATATTGCTGCTTCAGAAGATGTTAGGAATTTTGAGTTACTACTGCTGGTGTTAATTTACTACTGCTGGTTTAGAATTGATGCTGCTGCTAAAGATTGAAGAAAACAGACTAAGTAGTTAGTACTATTAGGTATATTAGTTAGTACCACTAGTACTTTATTAGTACTGTCAGTATAGTTAGTACTATTGGTCTTATATAGTTAACACTGCTAAAGTGATATGCGCAAGAATAATATTAGGAATAGGATATGCAATTGATCACTTGAACGCGTTTTGTAAGCCCATTAGGGTTTCCTTGATGTATAAAAGGAACCCTAAGGCATAGATCTAGATATCAGTTTTCACATTAGTTTTTTATATTAGTATTCATAGATTGCATAGCAATCATATTTAGCATTCATAGCTATTTTGTAATTCAAAATAGTTTTCAATATATTGAAAGTTTAGCAAAGATTTTGTTTTACTGTTTCATTGTTCTTCTTAGTATTGCAAACTAGATTCTGCCTAGTTTGTGATATTTTTAATCTTAGTTTCTACTATAGTTGTCTTGGATCTATCCAATACAACTAAACCTTAAATCAAGCTAAGGAGTTCAAAATCTACTTCATGGGATTAGTTTTCTACAAATTTGGCTTCTGTAATTATTTGTTAAGCAAAAGGTCAAAAGTTTAATTTTTTCTAAATTGATTTTTGATGGTATGTTAAGGAACTTGGATCCAAAGAAGTTTTAATATGTACCAAGGTTTTTGCAATTGTTTTTGAATATTCAACTTCCAAATTTGGTAATACCTTTTAATGATATTCATGAAACACCTAAACTTACTAAAAAGGTTTTTACAAATATAAGGAAACAAGGAAAAGGATTTTTAGGCAGAGTAACACCATTGTTTCATAATATGTTGGTTCCTCCAGTAGTAGTTGGTGAAGGTTCAAAGCAACCCCCTGAACCCCAACCCACACCTTCTACGGCTCCTCCAGAAGTTCTATATCAAGTTACTACTGTTGCTGCATCACAACCACCAAAAGACCCAAACAAATATAAGAGAACCAAAAGAGGTCGGAACACCAAGGTACCTTAGTCTGGTGGTTCCCCTAATAAGGTTGGTGATGAGGCTATCAATGAGGAGATGCTTGATAATGTGGACAGGGTTGCCACTACTGCTACTAGCTTAGAGGCAGAGCAAGCTAGTGGTAACATCAATAAGACCCAATTCACGACAACACTTAATGAACCATTTTCCTTAGAACTTGGTTCAGGTAGTGGTCCCTGGCGCCAAGAAACCATGGGGGTATGTAGCTTACTAGGTCTGAGGGTGTATCTAACTTGTCTAGTGATCCACCTCTCTCAGGAGGTCACACACTTAGAAGTGGTGAAGACAGCATGGAACATCAAATTGAATTGACGAATAATGTACCAAACACACCCCATGATTCACCTCTCCCAGTAGTTAACACACCTGGAAGTGATGAGGGTAGCCTTGAACTCAATGAATTGATGGATCTCACAAGGTTTTTGATCTAGAGAAAGTAAAGACCGCTCAAGCAAAGGAGATTGATGGTTTGAAGAGGAGAGTCACTAAGCTGGAATAAAGACAAAGATCAAGAATCCTCAAGAATCATCCATTCATATTTGGTTCCTCTAGGAGACAGAGTTTGGATAAGAAGGTTGTATCCAAATAGGAGAGGAAACATTTGAAGACTCAGTTACAGTTTAGAGAAGATGCTTTTGATGATATTGATGATCTAGTGGATGAAGGAATGTCTTTTGTTTAAGAGAAAGATGTAGAGAACCAAGGAAAGATTGATGTTGATGATACAAAAGTGGTGAAAGGAAGTGGTGACACAGAAGTTCTTGATACTAAAAAAGTTGTTAATACTGCTAGTGAGGGAGTTAGTACTGCCAGTGTTCCTGAAACTGTTAGTACTGCTGCACCAACGACTCCGCCTATAACAACAATAGTCTTTGATGATGAGGATGTTACTATGGCTATGGCTCAGACTTTGATAAAGATGAAGGAAGAGAAAGCTAAGGAGAAAGGAGTTGCTATTAAAGATATAGAAGACTTTTCTAGACCTATCAGATCAATAACTACATTGTAACCTCATTCAACCATTGATCCTAAAGAAAAAGGTCAAGGTATTCTATAGGAGATTGAATCTGTTGAGAAGACAAAGAAAAAGGTTCAAGGTGATGCACAGATAGAAAGAGATGCTGAAATAGCCTTAAGACTTCAAGCAGAATTGGATGAAGAACTCAGAGTAGAAAGAGAAAGACAAGAAGAGGCTTCTAAGGTTGCTATAACTGGTATGTTTGATGAGGTGCAGGCAAGGATAGATGCTGATTATGAATTGGCTGCTAGAATGACACACGAAGAATAAGAGAAGTATAAAATTGAAGAAAGGGCCGGGTTATTGGCAGAATTCTTTAAAAGAAGAAAGAAATAGTTAGCAGCTAAAAAAGCATAGGCAGTCAGAAATAAACCACCTACTAAAACACAGTTAAGGAATCTTATGATGACATATCTAAAGAACATGGGTGGTTACAAACACAATCAGCTGAAAGGAAAGTCTTATGAGGAAATCCAAGGGTTGTATGAAAGACAACAAAAGAGAATTCTTACACCAATAGATTCGGAGAAAGAAGCTCAGAAGCCAGCTAAAAGATTGTTTATATGCATAAAGTTATACCCATAATCCAGCAATTGATTTTGAATCCAAAGCACTTGGCCACAGCAACTTGAAGCAGTTACATATTCATCCTCTGTTATGGAATTAGCAACCACAGTCTGCTTCTTGCACTGCCATGAAATCAATCTACATCCTAGGAATTGACAACCTCCTGTTGTAGACTTCATATCTAAGCTTGCTCCTGCATATTCACTGTCGGTATATGCCACCAAATAAAAAGGTGAATCCTTAAGATACCAAATGCCCAATTTAGGTTGACCTTTAAGATATCTAAAAATTCTTTTCACAGCATAAAGATGTGACACTTTAGGGTTAACTTGGAATCTGGCACATACACATACAACAAACATTATATCTGGTCTTAAAGAATTAAGATACATCAATGAGCCAATCCTTGATCTATACATGTGTTTATCTACATCTTTACCATCTGCATCTTTGAGTAAAGGCTTATGGATTTCCATGGGTGTGTTTGCTGTTTTGACATCACTAAAGCTAAATTTCTTCAAAATCCCAGTCGCATACTTGTCTTGGCTTATAAAAATCCCATATTCCTTCTGTTTCACTTGCAGTCCTAAAAAGAAAGTGAGTTCACCCATAGAACTCATCTGAAACTTCTTATACATCATCTTTTTAAACTCTGTGCATAACTTCTTCTTTGTAGACCCAAAAATGATATCATCTCCATATACATGTACTATCAGAATATCACCTTGGTCCCTTTTGATAAACAAATTTTTGTCTATTTGTCCTCTCTGAAACCCATTTTCCAACAAATAAGTGGCCAAGGTCTCATACCAAGCTCTGGGAGCTTGATGCAATCCATAGAGAGCCTTTTCTACTTTGTAAACTCTGTCAGGAAAGTTTGGATCTTCAAATCCTGGTGGTTGACAAATATAGACTTCCTCTTCAATCTTACCATAAAGAAAAGCACTCTTGACATCCATCTGGTACACCACAAAGTCTTTAAATGAGGCATATGCTAAGAATAGCCTAATTGCTTCAATTCTGGCAACAGGGGCAAAAACCTCATCATAATCAATTCCTTCTTCTTGTGTGTACCCTTGTGCAACCAATCTTGCTTTATTCTTAATCACAATACCTCTTTCATCCTTTTTGTTTCTGAAGACCCATTTAGTTCCTATAGCTCTCTTTTCATTAGGTAACTCTACCAAAGTCCAAACTTCTTGTAGCTTGAATTGTAGAAGCTCTTCCTACATAGCCTCTATCCATCTTGGATCCTTCAGTGATTGAACTTCACCATGCATCTCCAGTTGACTAATTAGCTTTTGAAGCCTTTAATAAGTTTGCTCAATCACTTCTGTGCTGGATGCAGCAAAGTTTTCATATTGCTGCTTCAGAAGATTTTTCTGAGTTTTCTTTGTAGCAGTATTACGTCCAAATCTATTCTCAATAGCCTGCATCAGTGTCTTAGCATCCTTGTATGAGTTGAACTTTAATTGATGCTCATTAGGTAAGGCCATCAACAAAGTGCTTCTTGCCTTCAACTCTGCCCTTCTTTGTGCCTTCTCTTCAACACTTGTAGGAGGGATAACAGTCTCCTTACCATCAACAGTTTTTGTTACTATGGCTGCATTACCATTTTCTACGATCTCCCATAGAGTGTAATCAATGCACTGTAGGTACTGCTCCATCCTCATCTTCCAGAGATCATACTCACCAGGTTGGAGTATGGGTAGCTTGATGGTTTGAGTAGATTGAGAATCCATTGCTTCTTGAAAAAGTAGATCTTGTGTGTAGTAAAGTTTCTTCTTATTCAAAGCTTCTCACAAGCTCTGATACCACTTGTTGATCCCAATAGAATAGATCTTGCTTAGCTTGTATAAGGATAAGTTGTATTGAATAAATTCAAAACAACTATGATAGAAACTTTGATTGTGAATATCAAAGACTATGCGGAATCTAGTCAATGATACTAAGAAGAATTTCAATGAAACAGTAATGAATAAGATCAATAACAAACAATTTACCAAACTTTCAGCCTCAATATAATACGAACACTCTTAATAGTGTTAGGGTTACAAAACCTTGAAGCTATATCGATATCAAAACAAAAGATTTCTAGATATCTAACTTTATGCCCTAGGACCTCCTTTTATACACCAAGGAGTCCTAACCGGCTTACAATATTTTCCCAAGTTATCATGATCTTCTAAACAAATAACTTATACGTATCTTTTACAAAAATATCTCATACTTATCACATAAGCAATCTTTATCTTTTCTCTGATAAGTCTTTGATCTCTTCTCTGTCAGCATAAACTCTTCCAGCATTTGTAATCTTTAAGCAGTTGTAACTTTCACACCAATAGTGGTAACTTTTTTACCAGCAGCACTAACTATGTACAAGCATCATTAACTACTTAGAAAGTTTTCTTCAATCTTCATCAGCAGTACTAAGTTACACTAGCAGTAGTAACTTGCAGTAGTAACATATACTAGCAGTATTAACTTATACTAGCAGTACTAATATACACTAGCAGTAGTAACTATCAGTACTAACTACTTAGCATATTTTTCATTAAGATTAATAGCAACACTAATTTATACTTAGCAGCAGTAACTAATACCTTAATAGTCTTAACTTCCACTTAGCAGTAGTAACTTCCAAACAACATCAAAAGACTTTTAATCCCAACACCTTAGCAATGGTTATGCTTGTCACGAGGGTTCATACCTAACCGATCAAATTGCTCATTATACCGAGCTTGCCAGATGGCCAGGCTTCTTGGAAATGATCTTGACTTAATCACGGCTAGGTCTTAGCCAATCATGGTCATGCTTGTGGGTTAACAAGCCACAATCCACAATAGACTATCGTGTTTGCGTACCTCTCAAACCAACCTTCATCTACATCCGGGTAAGTATACACATTCACTCACATCCTATGCCACATCACGGGCAACATAGAGCGACCTAAACGCTTACTATCATTCAAAATCACATAGCACATAAAGCACATTTTTCACATAATTCGGCGGCGATAATCCCACTAGAAAACATATATTGTTGAAAGACGAATCGAAAACAATCAAGAAAACAATTAAGCATCATGGGCTCGTTGCTCATTTGACAAAGATCGCAATTCCAACTTAGATGACTCAACTAATCAAGTCAAGACAACTTTGCTCATTCCTAGTTCAATACCGTTCGACTTAAGGCGTCCGCTACTTTGATTGTTTCTCCAGGATGGGAACGGATGTCGCCATTCAGCTAGAATCTCCAATCTTTTTGCCCTTGTATAGGCACTTTGAGTCGCTACGTCAAGGGGTAAGGACCACTACACCTAACCTTCAGTCAGGGGTCACTTAGTGTCTTATTCTAATCCTCGACGATCCAGGTATGTTCACAACTATACTACCACTACTTTCCATTTCGAGGAAAGAAGTTTTCTTCACGGCCATCGGTTGCTACATTAATAGCAACACACATTTGATGTAGGAGAAGTCTTATCTATTTCTCATTTTCGACTTTGGAACTAACCACCTTGGTTTCCACCCACCTCAGAAACCTTGCGACTCTAAGAAGATCCCTTCTCAATGTCGGTATACGGTTTCTTGGTATCTCATCATCTAACCATCTTACTATTTTTCCTGTGACATTCAGGTATGTCTATGTGTCCATGCACGATGGCACTCTATACTGTTGCTAGTCCTTGGAAATTTTGCCGTTACGCGACATGCGGAGGTTCAGTCCGACCTCATACCAAGTCTTGCTACAACCAGCATCCGGTTCACACCCTCAATGACTTAATTCTACAATTACTCACTAGCACACCGACCACACTTGGTCTCGACACATATCTTCATAACAACCGCCGATCTATATTACCACGAACTAGACTTTACTCCATTCTAGACACACTCGTTCCGAACAATACCATTAGTATTTTCCCTTCAGGACGACTCAGTCATAACGACTCACATAAGACTCTCTCCATGCAGTCAATAGAAGTAAGGTTACTTGCATAAGAATCCGTAGCAGGGGTAAAAACATTTTCTCCTTCCGAAAGCTTGACCCAAACATTTATCCCAATTATCTAGCATTTTAAGGGTGACGATTTACCCGACATAGCGTAGTTCTTCCTAAAGTACGCATAGTTGATCAAGTTATGCATAATTGAGGACCAAACGACGTCATGTCCATCCTCGTCAAAGCGTTCCTTTTTCATACGCTACACACGTAAGTCATTTTCTTAGTAAAAATGATTAAAATAAAAATAAAAATATAATTGTTTCAAAAGAAAGAAAAGAAGATAGCATCATTCCATCTTCCATTCCCATTATTTATTTATTTATTTATTATTTTTTTTGAAAGAAAATTTATTTGACACCACAGGGTCAGTTTATGAAATTTGAAAACGCATTTACTATTGTTCACACAAATAGGTTACACAAAAATATTCAATACACTTTTTACATCACGACATTCGTTAACCATACGCACGAATTTGTTATAGCGATCCATGGTTTTAAAATCATCAATCTACAAAACATCATTTAATATGGTTTGGTCAACGGGTCTCGGCAAGTATCAAAAACAATACCCACTCATAGATTATACACACAAGTAACATACACGTGCGAAGGATTCGCCAACTAGAATCATTCAACACTCAAGGTCAAGTCAGTCTAGTAACAAGATCACTCAAGGGGAACAACATCTACAATCACGCAAAACTCATAACCAAGAATAACCATAATCTTCCATAACCATAATAATAATAATGATGGGGTGATACACATACAACCAAAATTCCCACAAGAATTACAATCTTCGGTTCCAAGACCGGTACATCTAATCATAATGATTTCTAAGTGTCTACTACAAAATCCTACATAAATATTTGAAAGGCTACGGTGTTTACAAAAACAAAATACACCCGACAACAAGACCTCACTAACTGGCACTAGTAGTTTAGTAAACTATACAAAATGGTCATAATCCAACAAAATCAAAGCAAACAACTAACAGGACTACTGAGCCCCGGAGGTCTCATCTCTAAATCAGCGAGGTGTCTATCCAATCCAAGTATGCACTGCATCAAAGTACTATCGCGGCTACTCATTTTGGCAACCAAAGTCTGTAGCTGCTGAATCTGCACGTCTCTATGCTGCACGGCGGCCTAAAGAGTATGTACCCGCTGACTCAATCCAGCGGTGTCCTCATCCCTTTGGATCACAGCCTACTGACCCTGCTCCACATGAGCCCTGACCTGCTCCAGTCTACTCACAGCCTGAACCATCTGAGATGCCACAACCTGTACTTGTCCATCTATAGCAGAAACTCTAGGACCAATCTCCCTAATAGCAAGGCCATCGACCACCTCAGCATCGCTCACCGCGATCACCTTCTTCACTAGCTGTCCATGGGCATACTCCAGATTACCCATGCGTGTACATAAATCCTCGATCACTGACGGAGGCACAGGAACTCTAGGTGCTAAGAGTGTAAGAGAATGTCCCTCAGCAGCAGCGGTAGATGGACCTCCTACCTTGTAAGTGCTCGGTGGGGGCATAACTAGCATTGGAGGTGGTGTGACGGGTGCCATCAACCACTCCTCATTCACCTCCCAAACATCCTTATCATCCTCGGGTCGCTCAGAGTCATCATCACCTGAGTCGTCATCATCACCAAATAGTATCGCTAGGTCCTCCTCCATGTCCATCGTTTGGGCGACCATCTGCTCCTCTACCTCAACTATCGGCTCCGCTAACTCATCAATCACCAGGTCAACCATCGGCTCGTCTACCTCAGCTCTTAGAGGCTCGCCCATCTCGCCCAGCTCTCCTAACAATGGCATATCTGCCTTAATCCACCCGTTTATGTTGTTTGGGTTACCAGCATAACCTAGCAGCGGTCTAGGAGCAAAGAAGTCATACTCGAGATGCGTGTAACACCCCCAAAAATGTGTGTCGCAGCGGAAGTATGTCTGGGGGAGTTACTTCATAATACACATTGCTAGATACAAGAGAACGACCTCTAAATGTGTCATTTGAAAATAATCTCGTTGATTTCCTTGAAATTGATATAACATTTGTCCCATAATTGCATCACCATGAAAAACTTGAATGTATAGACTCCAATGCACTTCAAGTACGTCAAGTATCTATATCACCTGAGAAAAAAATGCTTAAAACAGTCAACATAAAGTTGGTGAGTTCATAGGTTAGTTTAAATATGAATGTAAGTTTCAAATGAATGTATTTGTCCACTGTGTCATCACAGTACCATGTAAAAACCCTAAAGATTTATAAAGAATGCACGACCAATTTAATGTCACTAACAGTACCAATATTATCCCAAAGATTTATAAAGAATGCATGACCAATTTAATGTCACCAAAAGTACCAATCTCATCCCAAAAATTTATAAAGAATGCATGACCAATTTAATGTCACCAAAAGTAACAATCTTATCCCAAAGATTTACAAAGAATGCATGACCAATTTAATATCACCAAAAGTACCAATCTCATCCCAAAGATTTATAAAGAATGCATGACCAATTTAATGTCACCAAAATATTTCAAGTATGTATTGCCACTTTATTCAAGGCACAGTAAATATCCATGTGAGTATAAAACAATGATTACAATTACTCTAAGCTCATGAAACCGATGCACTAATATAACAGTAAGAGATCATATGTAAGTATTGTGGGCTCTGTAGGCCCAACCAATCGTAATCCGACATGTTATAACGTTCGTTTGCCCAGTGATAGCTAATCACCCGAACGGGGATTGTCAATCCCGAATAGATCTATTTTATAACATTCGCGTAGACAACATATTATAACGTTCGTTTGCCCAGTGATAGCTAATCACCCGAACGGGGATCACACCCGAATAGATCTATTTCATAACATTCGCGCTCACCCTCCAAGTGATTTACAGTTCATGAAGCTGTGACGTAGACTTATATATATACCCATCACAGGTGTCCCCTCCAAGAACACCCGGGCCTTTATTTAAAGAATATGTACTCCCGTTACCGGTGTCCCCTCCAAGAACACCCGGGCAGTACTGTATTATTATCAGTTCAATCCGCTTAAGCTAATCCGTAATCATTTCAAAAGTAAAGTACATATATTTGTGACCAAAAATGAAGTCAAGTAATATATCCCATAGCGAGCTATGTAAATGAGTATGTGAACCAATTTGTAATCAACCACGTAAATGCATTTATAAACAAGCATGTTCTCACCCCAAAAATATATGTAAACAAGTAAAACATGGGGCTATAAACTCACCTCGATGATGTAGAGCGATTGACAGATAGACATCTAGTATGCACAACACAAACGGAAGACGAAGCGGCTCGATCAAGAAGTTGCAACTAATCTTAACGGCTAAGACCCACTAGCCTAGGGTAACGTATTTGGATTTCCCGATGGATAGTCACATCAACGCGACACGTTGATAAAAGATTTAGATTTCAAGTTGTAATAGTTTGGTGGTTGGTTAAATAAATAAATCAAAAAGTAAACGCAAGGTGTGTAATATATTCCGTATATATTACCTAATGAAAAATAAACCCTTATATAACTCATACCGCGAATTATATAACAAAGACAAACAATCCAAAGATTAATGCGACGTATATAATGCTTTGCAAGTATTATATAATAAGTGTGAGCAACTAATTAAACCAATTAGTTTGACCCGTTTATGAATTCACCACTTAACTGAATAAAAAGTTCTTATGTAAACGTAATCGTACGTTTTAAGATGACCAATTAAATTAAACGATTTTTGTAAAGCTTTTACAATAATTATTATGTTATCTTCTAGCTGACAATTATAAAATATAAAATAATATTTTATAAACTTATATTTCGTTTCCTCGACGGGTCGTGGCTAAAATTGTTGTCTCATTTGTAAAAGTAAAGTTTTTGTTTGTGGTCGGATTGTCGTATAATTATATTTTAGTATATTTTTAAAATATAACTTAGTCTTTTTTACCAGGTTTAAAATAATAAAAGTTTTAGTAAAACATTACTAAGTATAAAAATTTTATATAAATTTCGTCATGACTTTTCCGTTTATAAAACGATTCTCATATTCGTAAAATCTCAACGCTTTCCCTTAATCAATATGTGTTACAATTATTAGCTTGTTAATATTTCAAGCACCCGCATGTTTTAAATATAATATTTATTTGTTATCATATCTAAACTAATCCAAATAATAAACATCATATTTATTTAACCAATTTAAACCACCAATATATATCCGGTTTATAATTTATATATCTCGTGTTATTTTTATTAGTCAATTGCATAAACCAAACGAACCCTTATTGTTGTTTCGGTTAAACCAAACGCTCCCATATTCGATTTTTGCTGTCCCAAACGCACCCTTACAGCCTTGTTGTTAACCCAAACACACCCCTATGTCGATTCTGCTAAACCAAACACACCCTTATGGTTAATCTGCTCACCCAAACGCCCCTCGTGGGCTGTTAAACCCACAACCAAACGCCCCTTGTGGGCTGTTTTTAATACCAAACACACCCTCACGGCTTGCTAAAATGGCGAAACAAACGCACTATATTTGGCTGTCAAAACAGCCAACAAACGCACCCTATTCGGCTGTTTTAACAGCCGAAACAAACACCCTTTTCGGCTGTTCCATAAACCCATGACAAACGCACCCTTAGTTGTTTTCTACCAAGCCAAACGCACCTAAATCTGTA